>APFE031036083.1:40120-66440 GCA_000404065.3 Pinus taeda | reverse complement strand
AATCACTGTGATTTTTCCCATTGAACTGTGGCAGTTGGGAATTTGTCAAACCTGTTCCAGCATCTGCCATCTTAAAAGAAAAGATGCTGACTGTAAAATTAAAAACAAGCAAAAACTTTCTCTGCTAGAAAAATTTGCTCACTGAACTTCTTACAGCTCCTACAGTGAAAAACAAAACTCTGTTTTTGACTCACTGAGTGCCTAGACTAACTCTGATACCATGTTGGAATTTTTAATGGTGAATTCCATAACACAAAACATCCCAGAACAACTCTTTGATATGATGGAATTTTCTGCTAAATTCCTAAACAAACAGAGAATACCAAACTGCTCTGTTTCAGCACAAAAAACAGAAAAACAGAAAACTGTGTTGCTGTAACTCGTGTTGCAGCAACGCTGCTCGTGGTGTTGCAGCAACGCGATTTGCTGCTCGTGGTGTTGCAGCAATGCGATTTTTGACGCAAAACTATTTTTTGACTTACGACGTTTCGGCAACACGATTTTGACGCAAGTCACTTTATGGGCGTCAAAATTACTTAGAGATTTACAGAGTAAAATCAAAGTGGTTTTAACACTTGGTATAACAGCAACTCAACATCAGCAAAACAGTAAGCTTGAATTTATAAACTGTAAACAAAAACTGATACAGAAAACTTAGCTATTACAAAAGAGGAACGCTTCAGTTCCAGAAATCGATTTTCTCTAACTCAGAAAATCGCAGGTTCAGCACTGCTGTGCAATTACAGAAGAGACACAAACTGTTCTTCTAACCTACGCTCAAAGTATAAAACCAGAACTGCTGTTCTAAAACTCAGACAGAAAACAGAACTGCTGTTCAGAAATCTTTTGCATTGCCTAAAACTCTAAACAGAACTGCTGTGCGTTTACATTTATAGGAAAAATAAAGATCTGAGTTAAACAATAAATTAAACAAAATATCTGCTGATCTCTATCTCTGTATTTATTGCAGAAGGCGGTGATGCAAGGCGGTGATGCATTTTTAGCAAAAAACAAGTCGGTTGTTTGCAGGGGATTTAATTCTGAATTTAATGCTCAAAATATCAGTGGACTTTTGCGGCACCGAACAATCTGAAATGACTGCTGAAGATCAGATTTCGGTTCTGTATTAATTATTTGCAGTTGGAATTAAATTCCAACAATTCTTTACTCACCAAAGATTTGTATATTTTTGGTCAGCAACCTTCCTACAGTGAACGTGCAGAGAGACTCATTGGGGAAGTTAAGGAGATGTTTGATTCAATTTCGATGGGAGATGGCGCACAATTAATCAGTCCATCTGCAAGGGTGACAGCGATTGATGGCTCTTCTCGCCCTCAGATTCCACTAACTGTCGATTGGCTTTTGCTGAATCAACTGCAAGATGGTTCATGGGGATCACAGTCACACCTTCCACTCTTTGATCGACTCGTCAACACTCTAGCTTGTGTCGTTACTCTCGCTACGTGGAAAATCGGACCAGAAAAAATAGATCAACGTCCCATTTTCATTGTTTCTACCTTATATTATGTTGTTGCTGTATCTTCCTGCCAGATTTAGTATATGTTTATATTATATTATCACTGTATCTTTATTGCAGTATCGTTATGCTATATTCAGTCTACGTTTATATTATGTTATCTTTGTATTCTTATGTTATATTTAGCATATGTTTATTATTCAATCTAATGGGTTGTGATTTTATGGATTATTTTTTTAATATTTTTTTAAGTGAGATTTCAAATTATTATTTTTAATAAAGAAGGTTTTAATTATATAGATATATAAATAAAACATCCTAATAATTTTTTTTGGAAAATAAGTCTTTGGGGATAAGATACTTTAGGTTCGTTTTGTTCTTGTGTTGGTTTTTTATTACATTAAAATTTTCAGGTTTTAGTAAACTTTTAAAAAATAAGATGAAATTATATTCGAGGAATAAAATCTTTGGGGATAAGATACTTTAGGTTCGTTTTGTTCTTGTGTTGGTTTTTTATTACATTAAAATTTTCAGGTTTTAGTAAACTTCTAAATTATTATGGCAAAATTATTATTATTATTTTTTTATGGTTTTATTTTTGGCTGCTAGGGTGGTGGTTAGTCCATTTGAGTGTGAAAATCTAATACTTTATTGAACCCAGACTTATTTTACAGCCCAGTGTAATGTGTAATAAATGAAAAAAACAACAACCATACCAAACGTTTAAATAATATAAGCTTATAAAAAAAATTGCACTTGGATGAATCTCTTAAGTTTTTAGATCAATGACAGTGCATCTTCGACAGGTCTTGATTTCATTAGAAGAGCAATAGAACAAACACAGTATGTAAGCGTGCCAGCTGAGTTCGGGATCATCTTTGCTGAGTTGCTCAGGGAAGCGAAATCGCTTCAGCTGAGCCTCCCATATGAGCTACCTTCCCTCCGATCACTGTGGAGGAAGCGGGAAGCAACTTTTGCTAGGTAAGACCTCAAGTCTTACACATTCATATTGTTGAAAAATATTGATTCAACAATTTGAAAACAATACTGTTTCAATGGACAGAGTTGCCATGCCAGCGTTGTTTTCACTGGAAGGAAAGCGAGATCACATAATGAATACTGACTGGGACGGAACTATGGCCGTTGGTTCGTTCTTAAGTTCGCCCGCTTCCACTGTTATTGCTTTAATGCTCACTGAAGATTCAAAATGCCTCGCAGATTCTAACAATGTTTTCAATAAGTTCGGCAATTACGGTACGTTCATCATTTTGGTTCACGATTGCATGCAATTCTCAAATCATAGTGTCTATTATTATCATGATACCTTTCCATTTAAAATAAATGTAAACTATTATTTTCATTCATATCTCCTTAAAAATCTAAGATCTAAGATTACTATGAACTTAATTTTATATTATTTTGAATCACAAATATGACTGAGTATACATTTTAAATTGCAGAGCCTCGTATATGTTCCATGGATATCTTTCAACGCCTTTGGATGGTGGATACCATTGAATGTTTAGGAATCGATAGACATTTCAAAAATGAGATACAAGTTTCGCTGGATTATGTTTACAGGTTAGTGCTAAATTTAATTTGATTATAGATTTAGTTTAATTTTTAAAAAGTTGTTTTTAGTGTGATTTTTTGGATGTTTTAGTTGAAAAATTTGAGGTGAAATTTTGATTTGTGTTATTTAAACTGGTTTTTTTATTATTTATAGGGAATAGTAATTTATAAATTCAGGTTTCTGTGATCCATATTACATTAAGAAGAGATTATTTTGTTAGAAATCACATTTTCTCTTATGTGATTTCTAACTAAAATACTTTTCTTATATATATGGATTCAGCACCTTGAAAAACCCCTAAAGTATTTCAATTGTGAAGGATTTGCCTATCAAACTTGTGAGTTCAATAAATTCTTGCTAGATTTTAGATAAATTACACCAGAAAAACATCCAAAAAAATCTAGCTAAACACAATTTTATTTTTTTGTTTATTAAATTTTAAAGTATTGTAAAAATTTTTTTTATTAAATTTTAAAATATTGTTAAATTTATAATAAACATTATATAGAATCATGTTTTATACCCAACAAAAAAAATAAAATAATGGTTTAACCTTTTTCTTCTCTGTAAAATTTTAAAATATTTATAAAACATACACTTAACATAACTCACTGTTTCCGCCCTGAGTTGTCTTTGATGAGTTTCTTTAGAAGCTTTTCAATACCTTAATTAAATATGTAATGAATATACTTTAATTATAACAAGATATCATTTTGGCCAGCAGTTATTGGAACGAAAAAGGAATTCGATGTAGTAGAGACAGTCTCATACCTGATCTCAATTCAACGTCACTGGCATTTCGAACTCTACGACTGCATGGATATAATGTTTCTTCAGGTTATATATGTATCCACATTTCATTAATTAAGTTACAATGAATTACTTTTGCTGAACTGTGACTGATAAATATACATCATCAGATGCGTTCGAACACTTCAAAGGCCAAAATGGACAGTTTGTTTGTTCTTCTATTCAAACAGTTGGAGAGATCAGGAGCGTACTCAATCTCTTTCAGGCTTCCCTCCTTGCCTTTCCTGGGGAAAAGGTTATGGAAGAGGCTGAAACCTTTGCCGTGAGATATTTAAAAGAGATGTTACAAAAGATTCAACCCTCGAGTCTTTCGCAAGAGGTGACGCTTTTATTGATTTATTCATAACGCTATATTTGTTTCAATCTCTGATATTTAATGGCTTTACATTTTTGTGGTTGTCAGATAGAATACGTTCTGGAATTTGGCTGGCAGTCAACTGTACCCAGATGGGAAGCAAGGAGTTATATAGAGATACATGAACAGGACACAGATAGTCCTTGGACTATATATGAGTAGGCCCATTGGTCCATAGTTTTTAACATCGACTGATACTATTTTGTGCACTGGTGACGGTATGGAAATGGAAATGTTGATACTCTTATCTTTTCTTATTTTTTCCTTACTGTGCAGGATGCCAAGAGAGAAACTTATGGAACTTGCAAAATTGGAATTCAATATCTTGAACTCCTTACAACATATAGAGTTACAACGCGTTTCAAGGTAATAACAATGTGATTGGAACTTTTCAAGCAATAACAATGTAATTGGACCTTTTTAAAGTGAGAAGCTAATATTTTTATTTTTATCCTAGATTTTGGGAATATTTTGTAATGTAAATAACAAGCAAACTGACAGATTATCAAAAAAATCTATCTTAAGAACCTGGCAAATGGCATATATTATTCTATTGGAAAACAAAACCTATAATAGGGAAGACTTTCTCCTTCCATGAACATAACTCTGAGCTTTTTTCTCCTTTTTTATCAGTGTTGATGGACTATTTCTGCTTGGCCACTGGGCATTTCACAGTGTCCTCTGCCAAGTGGTGTTTCTCCTTCGCAGATGGTGACTACCTTTTCTTTTACAACAGGGTTTATAAGTTCCAAGATTTGGGCTGTATCTTATCTTTTACTCTTACTATCTCACACAGCACATCCATATATTAGCTTTCTCTGATCCTTCCTTCTAATGTTTTAGGGGAAGGTGATTCTTGCTGTTACTACTTGATCCTTACTGTATTTGCTAACTGTTTTTGATGCTAACTGTTTTTGATTGGCATGTTTTTGCCAGTCTATCTGTAATTTTTTGTAAATTTTCTTCTGTTATTTATATAAATAGGGTTTTTCTTACTGAAAAATAAGATTAAACAATTAACTTAATTTTGAATTCTGTAATTTAAATTCAATAGCACTATGTTATTGGTGCTGAACTCAATTTGATTGTAGATTTTGTTAATATTTTTAATCAGACAAATAGGAAAAAAATTGGTAACTTCTCTTGTCTATCAAATCTAATTAATAAAAAAGTTTCAATAACTTCACTGGTATTACTTTGCTCTATTCATCATATTTAAAAACATTTCCATATCCAATCAAAAAAACAAACAAAACAAACAAATAAAACATTTCCAAAAGTGATCCCAGCCAAAAGCAATCCCAAATTAAAAGAAAGGGAAAGAAATCCACCCAAAAAAGATAAAAGAAAAAAAAATGGCCACTTACTGGACTATTGCTAGTTAATTGTGCATTAATATCAGCATAGATATAAGGAACAAATTGTAGCTTACAATCTTTTAGCAGCCTCAAGTATTAGCTCTAGTGGTTCGTACGTGGACTTTTTAATCCTTTGGCACACCGAAATTAAGATGAAATTTGTTTACTTAAATATAGATTAGCATGGTAAGGGCTATTTTACAAATAGACATCTTCCCCAGCTTGGCTGAAGACTCTGTCAATTGTGTGTAGATGGTGGAAAGCTTCAGGTTTATCTGAAATGAGCTTCACTCGGCATCGCCCTGTGGAATATTATACTATGGCCTCTTGTATTGTGATGGAGCCGAAACATTCTGCATTCAGATTGGGTTTCGCAAAATTGTGTGAAATAGCGACTTGTCTGGACGACATCTACGACACCTACGGGACAATTGACGAGCTTGAAGTCTTTACAGCAGCAGTTAAGAGGTGATAATGGTTTCAATTGATAAGTTTAATGAAATATACAAGAGTATTCGATAATATATATAATGCATACCATTTTCGTTTCTTTGAAATATCAGATGGGATCCATCCACTATAGAGTGCCTCCCTGCATATATGAAAAGTGTTTACATGCTGTTGTACCAACTTGTCAGTGAAATGGCACGGGACACCGAGGAGACACAGGGCCGGGATACACTTGAATATGCTCGAAAAGCGGTATGGAAAATAAGTATAGGCAGATTTTGGGAATATGTCGTAATCTGGGTGGGAATATGTTATAATTTCAGGATCATCGGAAGAGTTAAATTTTGAGATAATCTAGGAATCTGCAATCCACCTAAATTCACTAACTTTGACATTCACTTTCACTTTGAAAATTTATACTTTAACCTTATTCAATCTCTAGTGAAGGATGGTGAATTTTACTTTGCCTGTCTATCTGTGCAGTGGGAGGCTATAATTGATGCTCATATGCAAGAAGCAAGGTGGATTGCTAGTGGTTACATCCCAACGTTTGAGGAATACCTCAAGAACAGCAAGATTACCAGTGGTTTACATATAGCGATATTGCCCATCCTTACGATGGACATAACACTTCCTGATGACATCTCCTTGCAGGAAATTGATATTCCATCCAGATTCCATCACTTGGCCTCCTCCATTGGCCGACTAAGAGGTGACATGAATGCCTACAAGGTATCTGCATTTAGCATCTGAATATGATTATTTTCACAGTCTTTGGTTTACAATGACGTCATAATGGTAATCAATATTGAGGATTGCATGCAGATTGACAGGGCCCATGGAGAAGACGCTTCGTGCATATCGTGTTATATGAAGGACAATCCTGGAACTACAGAGGAGGATGCTCTCAATCATTTCAACGCTATGAACAGTTTTATGATGAAAGAATTAAACTGGGAGCTTCTAGGACCGGGTAGTAATATTCCATTCTCTATCACTTGCAAGAAACCTGCGTTTGACATCTACAGAGCTTCCAATTACATGTACAAATATCGAGATGGATACACCGTTGCTGACAAGGAAACCAAGAATTTGGTGATGAGAACCCTAGTTCAACCTGTGCCTTTATGACATATCGTATTCCAGAACAAGCACAAGAGACTTGGTGAATTTAGCTTTTCTCTGCTCTCCCTTCTCGACCGTTAAAGTTTGTTGATGTGCCACCTGACAACCGAAACCTATTAAGTGCATCGACCAAAGCTAGTGTTGAAATGAGTATGAACATGCTCGAAATTGTACAAGTAGCTACGTTTCTAGTTTCTAGCTTTCTGGCTTCAAAGCACCTTTGCAGGTCACTTGTGTAGATATATTTCACTTGTGTATATATCTATTTCTAGCTTCCAATTATCAATTTTAAGTGAAATTATAGTGTATATGGTTGTATCAGGGTTTGAGTGTCTTCTTACTTCATTGTGTCTTATTAGTCTCTGCCCTTTCGGGCTGGCAGGGACTATAGTAAACGATTTTGGTCGATAGCATTAGTTTGACACGATAATCGATAAAGGAATTTGAGCTTAAAGCAAAGTTTCTGGAAAGCACACATCAACTAATACAATATTTTATGCTTTTAACCAATCAACGCAATCTCCTTCTTATTTGGCCTCAAACCGAGGTATACAGGCTCAAAAGTTAGGAAAAAGTTGGGAGAAGTAGAAGTAGTTAGACCAACTTAACGACTTCACGAAGTAATGCTATCTTTGCCTTAGCATTAATTTGCTAACATTTAATGTTAAAGTATATCACTGAACTAGAACTAGTTTATAAGTAGCTGAAGTTGCCACTTGTTGCCATCGGTTACTGCATGTTGCATGCTTCGGCGTCTGCATGTTGATTCGGTGTCTGCATGTTCTGATTCGGTGTCTGCATGTTCATGTTCAGTTTCTCTTAGTATTTACGCTGGCTTCTCTGGCTTCTGAAGAGTGAAGGCGAAGTGCACGTGATCCTGCCAGCTCCAACACAGCAAGTCCAAGCAATAGGCAGATTCCCTTCCAGTTAGCCCAGCAACAGCAGCGGCAGCAACAATTCAGGTTCTTGCTGCAGGCGTAGCTATGTCTTCAACCGATATGCAAGATACTCAGAGAAAACACCATCTGCAATAATAAAAACACAATCTGCAATAATAAACCAGTAGAGCACTTTAACGCGACTACTGTATGATAATTATTAGAACTATTGAAAGTCTTTTAGCTTATTCTAGTTGGTGATTGTCTGTCTATTCCCTTTCATAATCGATTCTCCTTATTCTATCAACCAAATGGCGACGACATAACCACTACAATCAACTCAACATTTTCAAAGACTTATATGACAGATAAACGGTCACGATGATTTAGACCATTTTCCGCTATGTTTCCAGGAAATAAAAACGCGTATGGCCTGATAATTATTAGAAGTACTAAAATCTCTTTGGCCTAATCTAGTTTGTGAATATCTAAACAATTTAGAAAATATCTATGCATGATATGTTATTGTACATTTACAATGATTTTGATTTTTTACAATGATTTTGATTTCATACTGTTTGTTTCCTTGCTTTCAGCTGGCTTGAAATGGTAGTACCCCTGTGAGTAGTAGTGGCGTGTTGAGCATTAATTTTAATAGCGCAGCTCTGTTTTTTTCCCCAGACTATCCCGCCCCATGATTTTTGTTCTCCCTTGACAACAATACCCTGTTCCTGGAATTGCTGGAATCAAAATGAAAAGATTAAAAGAGTGAGATCCCCTGCTTGGGCTCACAAAA
Source organism: Pinus taeda (assembly GCA_000404065.3). NCBI lineage: Eukaryota > Viridiplantae > Streptophyta > Pinopsida > Pinales > Pinaceae > Pinus > Pinus taeda. Next base: position 57,618 of record APFE031036083.1, on the reverse strand, counting down.
AATAGATAATTGAATGAGATCCCTTGAAATAGAAAGAAAAGCAACAAACTAGACGTTCTCAAAAATAGAATACTAGGCACGAAGAGCAAGAAAAAAAAGGTCGATCACCACAGAGGTTGCTATTTCAATTCCCATGAAGGTTGTCATTTATAAAACCCTGGGCTCTGTTTGACATTACTACTAGAAAACAATCTTTCAGGTTGTTTAACTGTCTCTTATTAAACTTACTTGAGTGCTATAATTGGCTCCCTTGTTAGCATTGACCCCAAAGTTTGTTCTAGGCCTCCTGAAACAGTCGGCAGTCCACAAGTTTAGGATAGGATGTTTATGGCAGAGAGCACCAAATAGAGCAAAATCCCCAAAACAAGAACCCAACAGAAGAAATAAGTTAATAACATCAAACAACATACTTTCCTATTTGTTATTACAGGTGGCTTTGAAACAATCTGTCTATTTGCTGCTGTAGGTGGCTTTGAAACAATCTGTATGTTTGCTGCTGAAGGTGGCTTTGAAACAATCTGTTTGTTTGCTGTTGCAGGTGGCTTTGAAACAATCTGTATGTTTGCTGCTGCAGGTGGCTTTGAAACAATATGTCTGTTCCTGTTCAAGCGGGGTTGTTCCTGCAATCATAAACATATTAATGTATATGTTTCATATGTCACAGGGAACACAACAAATCCACATAAAATTTACAAGCCAGACTGTTTGGTATACACCTGAGAAATAGAGTCACGGCACATTCCTCATACCTCGTAACGCTCATTCGTTTCCCCAGACAGTTGTTTCTTCATACAAAGGCACTGTGATACATTACAATACTCCCTCTGTGCATGGTCCTTTTCTGGTACTTTCGAAAACCTTGTGAATCCTTCCAAAATTGAGCGTGTAACTATAATACGAAATGCGCATTAGGACCTCAGAAAAGATAATTTTAGCTCTGAACCCAATCTTTACAAGAGGAACACACAGAATAATATAACAACTTACATGCAAATGAAAACATGGAGGCAGGAGGTAGTGTCGTGTGTAGGGGGGAAATGGCGTGGGTCATCATGCTTCAGCCTACCGTAGTGGCAGATGGGACACCCGAGATAGGCACAATCTGCAAATATTTAGCTATGACGCCTGTGACACGTGTACACATGGCTTGCATGCAATAAGGGTTTTTACTTATAATGGTATACATCTAACCTTCATGAGAATCGCATCTCCAGAGGGCACGCTTTAAAACATGTCTCCACTAATGTGTGTGATACCTGGAAGAGTAATAATGAATTTATATTAATAAAACTAAAATTTTAAATAAGGTTATTTAACCTCACTTGAATAACCTTGTCGTAGGCAATCAATATATGCTCTTTACCATAGTGTTAATACAACATTCATATGCATTGATATGTCACCTCATTTGTAGTGTTTTACTATGGTTTCATTGCAACATTTATATCCCTTCAACACAGTTCTTGTATTATATAGTATCGCATTATATTGGTTTGCAGTGTATTGTCATATCCCGCAGTGTATTGTATTGTTTAAGACATGCTGCCTTTGCATGATATTATTGCAACACACTCTTTTATAACCTCTTATCACATGTTTTGAATATACTTCCACCACTGCCTTGATGTGGTATGATGCATTGTTTGTAGCGTTCAAGTATAAAATGTATTATTTTTTTAAAGAGATTTCCTTGTACCACGAAGAGTGAGTAAAATAAAAAAAAGGTAATACGAGGAAGAGTGGGTGTTGTTGCAATGACGTGAGGATGATCAAAATTGATGGCATGGATGGGAGGATACAGGACGATAATTTGACTAATTACTTCTCCATGCTGATAAATCACTTCCACAGGAGCTCTGAGCCCCCACTGCCTTCAACTGTCTAAATCAGTGTCTATAAAGTATCTGTTGTTACACAGGTTCAAGAATAGGCTGACCACAGGAGCTCTGAGCCCCCGCTGCCTTCAACTGTCTGAATCAGCGTCTATAAAGTATCTATTGTTGCACAGGTTCAAGAATAGGCTAACCATAGCAACAGAAAATTCAGCCTTTTGCAATCTGCATAATCCTCAACTCCTTGCTGCCCTTCACTAGAACTGAGAACCTTTGACATCTGCTTTAGGAGAAATTTCGGCAAGGTGTTGTTGGCTATTACCATGTCTCTGTCTCTGTTGCTTACACTGGATCTACTGACTCCACTGGAATGAATCTACATAGAGCTTTCCAGCTCAAGGCAGGGACTTGCTGCCATGCAGTGTCCCTTGTTTCTTTTATCTTTTTCTTTCGCATGCTATAATAAAGTTTTAAAATATCAGATTTTCAATTGTCAATTTTTAGTGAAATTATAGTGTATGCATGTACCTTACTGATATGATACGAGTCACACTTTTTCTCATTGTGATTTATTTCTTTTATCTTTTTCATTGGAAGGGTGTAATAAAGTTTAGGAACATTAGATTTTAAAGCTCAAATTCTTATTAGAAAATTGATTGGAATAAAATAATATTTTTATTTTTATTATAATGGAGTAGCGGATAGTGAATCTTATTATGTTTATGGGTGGTATATATTGGAATAGGGTTTGTGAAATTTATACTTTTAATAAAATGAATGTTTGAGATTTCAAGTCAAGGGAATATTCTTAGTCTTATAGATGATTACATGACAATATCAAGAGTCTGTTGGAAAGGCAGAGAAGCTTAAACACAAAATTCACACAAAACACAAGAGTTGTGGATCCAGTGAAGGGTATTTAAACTTTTCGAACTAGAGACTTGCCTAAAATATGTTGACATGTAACCACACACTTAATTCGACTGTGACTTAACTCGATTTGACTCAACGCTTCAACATTCAACACTTGGTTAACTGACTCTCTAATTTTAGAATATCTTGACATGTAACCACACAATTAATTCAACTATGACTTAACTCGACTTGACTCAACGCTTCAACACTAAACACTTGGTGAACTAACTCTCTAATTTTAGCCAACTCCTCATGTGGGAGTAATTAGCTTATTTTAACGCTCCCCCTTAATTACGACTGCTAAATTAAAACTAACTCATAACAACTAAAACATGTCTATTGGTCTATGTCTCAGTTAGGCTTACAACACCCAAGTTTCTTCTATGAGACTCAAACACATCTTTTGCTAATGACTTAGTAAATATATCAGTGAATTGTTCACTAGATTTACAGGGCTTCAACTGAAGTTCTCCATTGCTCACAAGTTCTATAATAATGTGATATCTAGTATCAATATGCTTGCTCTTTCGATGGAACACACTATTCTTAGATAGTGCAAATGATGAGTTGTTGTCACAATATATTGTTGTTGATCCTCGTTGTTTCTGCTTGAGTCCATCAAATACTCTTCTTAACCAGATTTATTGACATGTTGTTGATGTTGCTGCTACATATTATGATTTTGTTGACGAAAGTGTCACAATGGGATGTTTCTTAGATGCCCATGAAATCACACCTGAACCAAGATGGAACACCAAACTAGAAGTGATATTCATATCATCCAAACTACTTGCAAAATCACAATCTGTGTATCCAATCAAATCCTTATTTTCTGTGCTTGCATACATTATGCCACAATTTCTAGTTCATGCTATGTGTCGCAGAATTCTTTTTCCTGCACTCCAATGTGTGTTTTTTAAAGTCTCCATAAACCTAGAAATCAAACTCACTCCTTGCATGATATTTGGTCTTGTAGATGTGAGATACATGAGGTTGCCAACCAATATTTTGAATAGAGTTGGATTGACATTTGATCCTTCATCATCCTTGCTTAACTTCATACCCGTTGCAAGTGGTATAGGGACAAGTTTGCAATTTTCCATCCTGAATCTTTTCAACAAACCTTTGGCATATTTATATTGACAAACAAAAAATCATTTTTCAGATTGCTTAACTTCTATGCCAAGAAAATATTTCATGAAACGAAGATCTGTCATCTCAAATTATTTCATCATGGCTACTTTAAATTCATCTAACTCAAAATGACCTGTAAAAATCATGTTGTCAACATATAAGAAAACATTCAAAATATATCCATGCTCATTTACCTTTGTGTACAAGGTAGGCTCAATGTTGTTTCTGCAAAATCCATTCTTAATCATGTTGCTATCGATTCTACTATACCAAGCTCTAAGTGCTTGCTTCAGTCCATAGAGCACTTTCTTCAACTTGTAAAATTTATCTTTGTTACCTTCAACTTCATAGCCTGGAGGTTGCTGCACATAAATTTCTTCTTCTAGAATTCCATTCAAGAAGGCAAATTTCACATCCATCTGATATACTTTCAACTTGTTATAAGCTGTTGTGGCTAGAACTTCTCTTACAGTATTCAATCTAGCTACCGAAGCAAACTTTTCTCCAAAATATATTCCCCATTGCTTTGAGAATCCTTTTGCTACAAGGTGTTCTTTAAATCTGTCAATTTCACATTTCTCATTCAACTTTGCCTTATACACCCACTTTACACCAATGGGATTTTTTCCTTTGGAAAATCAACCAAATCCCATGTATTATTCCTTTCAAGAGCTTCAATTTCTTCATCCATGGATTGCACCCAATTTTCATCTCTGATTGCTTCTTCAAATGAAGAAGGTTGGAATGACAACAATGCAAAAATTGAACTAACATCCAAGTCATCATAAATATCTTTCAGACTTCTCATCTTTCTCTTACCATTTCTTCATTCATCATTTGATTGCTTGTTAGGAGAACGTCAATTTGTTAATCTTCTTGAAGATCTAAGCTGCTTAGAAAATCTTGGAGTCCTTGTTGTTGTGTCTCTATTTGGTGCCTTCACCTATGATTCTTGCTACTTCTTTTCTGCTACATCATCTTCTTCCATTAGTGGCACTTGTGCATCAACTGTTTTATCTACAGTATAGTTCCATGACTCTTGTTCTTTGAACACAACATCTCTGCTAATTATGATCTTCTTGGTGACATGGTTATATTATTTGTAAGCTTTTGATTGCTCACTATAACCAATAAATATGCATTTTCACTTATATCATTCAACTTGCCTCTTCATTCTTTAGGCACATGTGCATAAGCTAAACATCCAAATAATATGAGATGAGATATGCTACAAGACATACCTGACCATGCTTGTTCTGGTACTATGTTCATCACACTCTTTGTAGGAGATCTATTGATCACATAAATAGAACATGCAACTACTTCTGCCCAATACTCATTCGACAAGTTTATGCCTTTCAACATGCTTCTTGCCATGTTCATAATTGTCCTGTTCTTTCTCTCTGCTAAACCATTCCACCACGATGTGTACCTGGTTGTAAACTATCTTCTGATTCAATGTTGTTTGTAGTAATCATGGAATGCTTTTGAATCATATTCTCGACCACAATCAGACCTCAATACCATGACATGTCGATCACTTTGGTTCTATGTTAAGGCTTTGAATTCTTTAAACCTTGAGAAAGTTTCACACTTCTACTTCAAGAAGTAAACCCAAGTCTTTCTACTATAGTCATCAATGAACGTGAGGAAGTAACAACTCCCACCAATTGGCTATGTCCTCATATGTCCACACAAGTATGTATGCATTATCTAAAGAGGTTGCTTTACTCTGAATGCAACTCCCTTTGGAAAACATTCACGGTGTTTCTTTCCCAAGATGAAACACTCACAATTAATAGCTGGTTATTTGATGGGAGGTAATCCTTTGACCATTTGTTTTTGTTGCATCTATCTTAAACCAGAAAAGTGCAAGTGTCCAAATTGAAAGTTCCATAACCAATAATCATTATAAGAACATGGAATTGTAAAAGAGTTGCTCTGATCACTGTAATTCATAATTAGAGGAAAGAGATTGTTCCTCATCATATGCACCTTTGCTATCAGCTTCTTGCTTGGGGGCTTGTCATATATAACACATTGTTCACCTTGAAAGATAACTTTGTATTATTTCTGTCTCAATTTACCAGCACTTCTCAAATTATTTTTGAGACTAGGAACATAATATAACTCTGAGATTGTCTTCGGTTCCCCCTGCTTGGTCAGAATGTTGAACACTCCTTTGCCATCTACATCAACAGTCTTGTCAGTTCCCAACTTTACCTCTTTTTCATAGATTGATCCAAATTTGCAACCAAATTCTTGTTGCCTGTCATGTGGTTACTACAACCATTGTCCAATAACCACACATTATCAGAAGGTTCATGCATGGTATGGAATGCTAGGAACATGGAGTTAGTACTCTCTGCAGTGACATTAGCTCTTTGGTTCCCTTGATCAACTATTCTCTTCTTGTAATCATAGGAATAGTGACGTAATTTTTGTAATAATAACATCTTTCCTTTGATTTGTCAACTCTTTGATTATTCTTGAAGCTTCTGCTGGTGCTTCCACTTTTATGTTCATGTTCTTCTTGTCCATCTCTCTGACCACCATATCTTTCACTTCATCCTCTGCCTCTCGATCCCTGATCTACTTCTGCCTCGACCTCTGTCTCTTGAAATAGAAACCTGACTTTTGAAATCGGTCTCTAAAGTGGAATCCTTATTTATGTCTATCCTTGCCTCATGTGATAGAAGTGATCCCATCAACTCATCAACTGTTAATGATGCCAAATCCTTGGTTTCTTTTATGGCTGCTACGACAACATCAAATCTGGTAGACAAAGTTATAAGGACCTTCTTAGCCACTGTTTGATCTTTAGTTTCCTCACCAAAATTCTTTAACTGATTTATGACAGTCATGACCCGATTCATGAAAGAATCGATGTCCTCTGTCTCCTTCATCTACAGACTTTCAAAATATTTCCTAGTATTCTACAACTTAACAATGTTGACTTTGGCCATACCTTTTATATCTAGTAGTCAAAGTATCCCATGCTTCCTTTGCTGAGGACATGATCATAATCTTCCAGAACACTGCTCGGTCTACTCCTGGCTAAAAATGTTACAACGCTTGTGCATTATTCTTCTTGTCTTTCTTCCATTGTTCCCTCTTTGCATTAGTGAGAGCTCGTTCTTCTACTCCATCCTTAGGTTTTGAAAACCCAAACTGGACATAATCCCAAACATCATGAGCCTGCAAAGTGGTTTCCATCTTAATTACCCACACATCATAATCCTTCCCTGTAAAAAGTAAAAACTAGAGTTGTGAATTCGAGAAAATCATCTTCCTTCAAAAACCCTAAATTTTTTTCTTTTATTAACTTACAAAACTGCCAAAAAAAAACACTCATTATAATAAACTCTTTTTAAACCCTTATTATTATTTTCTATCTAAAAATCTTTTAAAAATATTTTATATATAAAAAACCTTTCTATAAAACTTTTTAAAAAAAAAATCTTTATATAAAAAAATTTTTTTAATATAAAAGACATTATAATTCACTTATTATAATTACTTAATAAAGAACATTATATTCACTTATTTTTTAATTGTTTTAATGTGAAATTGCTTATTGTTTTAATAGTTTAATAAATTGGTAATGTAATTTTAAAAAAAATGGTTTTTTTATAGGTTCCGTAGTACTATGGATTTTGCGATCTTTTTTCGGCTTTAATATTTATTTGTTTAAAAAATAGAGAAGTTTAAATATTAAATTCACGCTATTGAACGCATTAAAATTGGATAATTTGAACCCATGAAGGGTATTTATTTAAATGGAAGGGGCTAATTCCCTACAGAAACATTATGGCCCTTCTTTTTTAGATACATTGATACAAATGCATGTCAGAATAGGCTGACAACTCTTTTTTAGATACATTGGTACAAATGCATGTCAGAACAAGCTGACAACTCTTTTTTAGATATATTGGTACAAATGCATGTCAAAATAGGTTGACAACTATCACATCATAACATATTCAAACGCCGTCATCGGGGTCTTCAAACGCTGTCATCTGGGTCTCCATGATCAGAATACGCTGCAGCATTCTCTGCAAGACTCGATCGAGGCGGGGGTAGGCAAACAAACCGCCCCAACCGTTACATCATGCCTCATGCGCAAACCCATGAAGGATATTTAACCTTTTCCAACTAATCACTAGTCTAAAATATCTTGACATGCAACCATATACCTAATTCGACTATGACTTAACTCTACTAAACTCAACACTTCGACACTTAACTCTAATTTTAACCCATTCTAAAATAATTAACTTATTTTCACAAAATCTTCAATCATATTTTCAATCTATTAGATATATTTCTCTCTTTAAAAATAATAAGGTAGGTGTAGTTATATTTTATTAAAAATAAATAAAAAATAAAAAACCCAAAAATCTCGTATCCAATTTTCAAAAATCTCCAAGCCAGACCTCGGTAACGATATGCACCCCAGCCCCGAACCGTCAGCTGATTGAGTGAAGGAAGTGGCCGACCATGAGGCGCCCGAGCCCCAATGCCTGCTTCCAGTTCGATGAGCAAATCAGGATCTGTCGGGGGTCAGGGTTTGAATATTTTAATGATCAAATTCGAGGAGGCCGAAAGCAAGGCTTCAGCGTTTCATACGGAAGCATGTTTGATTTAATTTAATTAGCTTTAATTTTAATTTGGGAATGGAGTTTTAGTTAATTTAATTTGCGAATGAGATTTAATTTATGAATATAGTTTTATTTTATCATGGGTTATTATTATAAAATAAAGAATGTTTAATTTTAACCTTAATTAATTAACCTTGTGAAATAAAATTTTAAAATTAAAAGATAATTTTATTTTAGGTTAGGTATATCAACAATAATAAGAATTTTTAAATTAATTAAAAATTTAAATTTATTATATAATTATTAGATAAATGTTAAATAATAATTTTAATAAATTGAAATATATCTAATAATTATTATAATGGATAGAAATGTTAATTTATTAATATAATAATTCATACATAATCAATATATTAATATTTAATATTAGGGTTTATAATTAGGGATTATCCTATATCAATCACATTTATTAATGTGGTTGTGCTTTTTAATTAGAAAATAAACATGTACATCTCAGATTAATTGGTAAAAATATATAAGATGAAAAATTAGAAAGATAATGCATTTTCATGAAAAAAATTGCTAAATAAAGTATGTAGAAAGAAGTAAAGTATAAGGCTATTATTTGTCATTTAAACATATAGTTTTCAATTAAGTGTCATTGGCAAAGCATAAAATCTTATAATCCCAACCTATTTTTATTTTGTTGAAACCATTATTAACATATTTCTCTTCTATGAAGACAACTCTACTTAAAAATTCTAGGATTTTTAATAAGTTATTAGAAGAAGGAACTTGAATATTTACTTTTTATAACATTGATGATAGAAGCTACTTTTTGTTCCAACAAATCAAAGGTCTTTTCAGAGCTAAATGTAGGGAAAAAAATGGTGGTTGAAGAAACAAAATAAAGCGTAAAGTGTTTCAAGGTACTATTGTAGGTTTGGAACATAGTGGAAAGAAGCCACATAAATGTTCCAAGGTAAAAGATACAATTATTTCCATGCTTTAGGGAAATTTAAAAAAAAAAATCTTGGAAATTAATGTCTTATGAGTCTCATCTTACTATTTTCAAAGAACATCACGGAAAACCTCTTAGTGTGAAGGTTAAATGGACTTGAATGTTCCATATTTATAGAGTTTGACAGTAAATTCTAGAGCTACATAACACATTACAGGTAAAGCAAAAATACTGAGGGTCTAGTACCCTTTGCAAGTGAACAAGATGCTCTAGTGCAAAGATAATAATTTCCAAAAAAAAAAGCATTATAGAGGTACAAGTTTATCTAGCAAGTAGAGAACAAGGGAAGTTGGAAGGAGTGGTTCATGTAGGTGAATGTGTGAACTTGATGGGCCTTTTAGATGTAATCTAAAGTCTAAATAACCCATTGATCTTAGGAAAATCCAAAATGTAAATAAGTTTGATAGAAATAGGTTCGTGGAGGTGGTACCTAATAGTTCATATGTGACATTAGCTAGGTCAAAGGAGCGTGCCTAAAATCAATGATTGTGTTTTACTCCATAATTTTTTTTATTGCACAAGGAGTGCACTATGAATATTATCAAAATGTATAATATATATATCTATTTTTCCATGTAAAAACACGTCTACTCTCTAGCCAATAGAATAGAGTAACATATTCTTTAGCATTTAAGGTCATTCAACAATAAGTCTTGAATTTATTGTAACGATGCATTCAATATGAGCTCATCATGTCACTCATTGGAATTGAATCTGGTTGGGAAGGATGAAAAACATTCATCGTAATCACTTAAGATAAATCCAATTGACACACACACACATAAATTTGGAACCAAATTCATAAGGCTCTATGCTCAAGCATAAACACATGTCACTCTTGTAACAATAAAGAGAGATTTTATAAGAAAAATTTATATAGGTTGTAAAGTGTTTAGGAAAAGAAAGATCACTTTTGGTATAATAAGCCTACTTTGAGCATCATGACCTCAATGCCATACCAAAAGGTGTAGGATATTGAAATATGAAATTTGTTTGGTGTGAAACCCCCTTTTTATTTCCCCAAAATTTGTGATGTAATTAAACACTTGTAATGTTGGGTTACCAACATTTATCTAATGTAATAAACTTTACTATGTGATGAACTAAAAAATCATGATGCCTTGGGGAGGAGAGAAAAATTAACTATGGAGGAAAAGATGCAAGGGCGGGTGGGACAAATCCTATCCTTTCTTGAATAAATATTATTTTCCTTGATGGGATGGTCAATATTCACAACACGGTTCTAGAAAAAGGTTGGTGAGAAGAAGGCTTAAGCTGTGATAATAAAAATAAGGAGGAGAAACCATCAAGGGGTTCTGAGTTCTTATTTTCTCCTTACTTTTCTTCTCATACTCTCTCACTTAGAAATTTGATTTGGCAAGAGAAATGGTGGTAGAACCCAGAGAGATTCACACCTTGAGACTATTTAAGGATTGTGAGTGACGACCTATGTGACAAAGACTGAGTGTTAATTTTGTGTGAAGGAGAGTGGCCTTCACTTTTAGTGTTAAATCCAGTTTGAAAACTATGTGCTAAATATTTGAGTTAAGTTTTCCTTCAAGGCATCAATATATGTCACAAGGGTGGCTAGTTGTGAGAAAAATTATAGCACAATTGAGCCTAAGTTGAGGTGGAACGTGGCTCACCATACTTTAATTCAATATTTTTTGGTTACAATAGATATATGTTTATTTCCTTGTTATTGATATTTTTTGCATGAATGATCTTTTGATATGCAAGAATTATTGTGGCTATTATATTATTTTATTTATGATCATTATGTTAGTTATGATGGTAAAGTTTGGAGTGGTGGTCTGAACTCACCTAGTTGTGGAATTTAAATGAATTGGTAGGCAATGCATGATAATTTTGGGTTATTTCATGTCTTCACTATTAATTTCATGTCATCCTTATTAATTGCACGCTTTCACTATTAATTGCATGTTGGATTTTCTTTAATTTCCTCTCCAGACTATAAGTGATTTCGTGGAGTTTAATGGTGGAATCCCAAAATATGATTTATGGGGTAAACATATCATCGATTGACTATAACTTTTCTTTTGAGGGGTTCTGGAGGCTAAAACTTAGACCATAGTGAGGGAAAGTCTCATTGATCATCTAGTAAAATTTTTAAATCTTGATTCATTATATTTAGAAAGTTATGTTGTAAGAAAGTCGATCTTCCTGAATGCTCTTGAAATAAGGTCAGTTTTGCATTTTCACTATAATTATTTTTATTTTTAATTTTTTAATTAATTAATTTTTATTTTTTTCTTTCTAGGTGATTTCATAGGATGATACTTGGACCATACTCAGTGTAAATACCAATCTTGTATATATTTTAGATCTTTATTCACTATATTTTTAGAGTTATTCTCTAAGAAAAATCAATATTTCTGAATGCTCTTGAAATAATGTCAGCTTGGTATTTTCATTATTCTTTTTCTTCTAGAGGCTGAAAATTGGACCATACCTAGGGGGAAGTATGGGGGAATTCCAAAGAACGTATTGTAAATATTTTAGATCTTGGTTCACAATATTTTCAAAAATATTCCCTGAGGAAGTCAGATCTCCTAAATGCTTCTAAAATCAAACCCCAAAATAGGCCAGCTCGACATTATTACCATAATTTTATTTATGAGAGGTTTCAGACTATGAAACTTATAGGAGATAGAGAAATATCTCAAAGGTACCTGCAATAGAAATTTCATAGTTTGATCCTTTATAATTTCTAAGATATACACTATGGAATATTAGTGTTTGAGAGAAATAAATAATGCACACAAAGTGTTTGATGAAATTCTCCAATGAAATGTGTTTTTTGGATGGTAATTACACAATGTGTGGGAACAATTTGATAAAATTATTTAGAGAAACTATGATGCCCAACATCCCTAATGAATGTTTAGGGGGTTGGGTGTATTACAAAGTGGTACATGAGCTAATTGTGAAGATCATGAGGAAGAAGGGAAATTTATACCTTCTATCCTTAATGAAGAATTAAGGCACAAGGTATGTTAGATTTGGTAGGGGTACTTTTCTCAAACATCTTACAAACATTTGGAAATATTGAAATGTCAAGCCTTCTTAGTGAGAAATGAAGTTGAGATTCAAAGGATAAATCTTATTCCTCATATTTATTTCTAGTATTCAAGACTTACAAAAAAATGAATTCTTATTCCATTATGTGTATATTATTGAAAAATGATGGTATAAGAATGAAATTATTGGCGTTAAGGATGCTAACATACAATTTAACTATCAACTATTTAGGTTGATTGTCATGTATGAACATTGTTGAACAATTTTTTGGTGGGGAAACCCTTGGTTCAATTCCTTACATATGTAGTTTTCAAGGAGCATATAAATAGAATTATTGAGATCAATCATTGTGAATTATTGAACTATAAAGAACTTATATAGTCTCTATAAAGTGTACATGAGATCGTGGGGTGTTTGGAGATAGTAATCCACACATCTAAATTTAATATTAAATGTGTTGTTTGTGTCTAGGTGCATAGCCCAATTGTACATTCATTGTTTACTAGAAGTAGGGCCTAATTCTAAGCCATATCATGTATAAGTTTCATCATGGTATTAGGTCCAAGAATCCTCATGAGGGATACCAATAAATTGTTTAAGTCATATAGTTGAGGGCTAATGCCATGAATTGGAAATTAGCTCAATGGTAGTTGATAATTGTATTAACCAAGCATAAACTTTCAAATTCATTTCTATATTTGTAATTTTGTCTTATACTTGATTTGATTCCATAACAATAGTAGTAGGATCATTCAAAAGCATTGAAGGGTGATTCTACATAACATGGAATCAAATTAGTCATCATTGCAGAGGTTATAGGTGATTTTAGGCACATTTAAGAAAGGATTAAACTAACATTTAATAAAAATGCACTTTGTCACTTTGTCCTCTCTATGAACACTTTGACAATCTAATGCTTTGACCTACATACCCAAATTTCTGAGTACACTTTAGATTTGTGTGCTTCATGCCACGCCTATCTACCCAAATCTATGTGTATGTCAACTGTTGAAAAAGGAAAAAAAATTGATGATGACCATGGTTGTGTCATAATGAATTACAAAGCATGCATTAGCTACTTCACCATATATAGTGAGGTCATCCTTTACAGAGAGCTTATTGCAGGCTTCAAGAAAATCAAATGGCATGAGTATAGATCAAATGTTATATGCTACATCATTCTATATCATCATTCAATAATATTTGATGTAGTGATCGTAGACCGTGAGTTGGATTCTTGCATATGATGGTATGCATTTGTTGAGTATGCATTGAACTTTTTGGGTGGTCGATGAAGTTTTTGGTGCATTGTTGTTTAAATTCTTTGGAGATTGTGCCTGCATACATATATGGTGTATTGTTTTTGGTTGAATTGAGTGCTATGTGAATTCACCTTATATGGAATCATTTTAAATTATAGGATTTTTCTATATATCATTTGTTTGAAATATTACACTTTAGAAAGTGTGTATGGCATATGGCATATGAAGGCATACATGGTGCATATAATGGGATTTGAAAGTGGGTTGAAAATACGTTGAGTTCGTTTTTGAAAGCCATATAGTATGTGATGGTATTAAAGTATGATGGTATTTATGTCATGCCATATGATTTATATATATGATGGAGGTATATTAATGAATTTTGAAGACATAGCTACTCAATTTTATTACAAATACAATAATCTTTTGTTGCAACCATTGTAATTACTTTGAGACCAGATTATATTTTATGATGCATTCACTTATCTCCATAGTTGGATTGGTTCTCTCTGTCAAAGAGAAATACCACAAGCCGTTCAAGAAGATAAAACACACCCTCATTTTCAATGAAATTTGTGTTGAAAAATGTGTAACTAGGTTCAATCATTATAAATATGAAATGTACTTTTGATTATTGTCAATTGTAAAATGAAATAAGATTATTGTTATTGTTTTTGGAGCATGGGTTTCATGCTCAAGGTATTTTATTTTATAGGTGAAGCACCCATTAAGTGTTTCTAGGGTTTTTCCTGGGTCAAGAGATCAAAGAGTCATTATCATAAGTTGAAGACCCCTTCAAGCATATTGTAACTTGTAAAGAAAATTATTTTTGTCATTTAAAGAATCAAAATACCTTCCAAGGCCAAGTTAGCCTCGCAGCTAGAAATTCGGCCTAAAAGGATGAGCCCCATCCACCTTAACAAACCTATATATAGGAGGAAACTCAACCTCCTTGAGATACATTCATTCCATCACTCATTCAAGTAAAGAAGAAGGAAGAAGAAGGAAACGAAGAAGGAAGAGGACAAATGAGACTTGTGTTTGGGTTATTTCTCTCTCACACGTGCTATGAAGGATTGGGTTTTCTACAATATATCTAGGGATAAAATCTACAATTTTGATATTGGAGAGAAGAAGGGAAGAAGGTCAATTGAAGGTCACCAAGGGTCATCCTCAAGCTCCTAGATTCAGAGGAAGGAAAGCAGAGGTCAAAGGAAGGCCCAAAAGGTAGATCAAAGCTCACACATGTGGAAATAACAACTGTTGTGGGGGGGGGGGGGGGGGGGGATTTCATATCTGCAATGAAGGCCAAAATTCTACAAGCGGAGGTTGAAGAAGTGCCACTAGAAGAGATTTGACTAGGTTTGACTGGATCAAGGTTATCAAATCATTTGAAGAGGTTGGTATTGGTCTTGGAGGGTATTGGGTTCAGTCTTAAGGTCTTGGAATTCATCAATTAAAGAATATATAAGGAAGATAATACATTTACATGTTTTCCTCTCAAGTGGAGAGGTTTTGGCCTTAGCTTGCAACCTATATTTTGTGTTCTTGTTCTTATTTTTTTCGAAGCTATTTGACGATACACACATATAATAATAAGTAACAAATCTAATAAGTAAAAAGAAATCACAATCTATTATCAAGTAAAGAGAAATCACTGTAATCATTTCCCTATAGATTTATCAACATGGTATCAAAGCTAAGGTTGGCTAAGGGCATTATGAAGATCTTCACTACATTGGAGAAATTCCTCAAGAAGTGTTCAAAGGTAGCAAGTTTTTTCAAGAAAGACATCAAGGAAGCATGGAATATTCTATTTAATACAAATAAGGAAGTAATCAAGTCAAAGGATGAAGGTCTCTTTTGAGAACTCACTGGCACATTCGAAGACGAGAACATTTGGGTAATCAATATTGGTGCATTTAGACACATGAATAGTCATAAAAACAATTGAAGACAATATCAAAGGGAGATAATAAGAGCTATCTTGACTAGGAATTTGATGAACCTCTATGGAGCGGGAAAATGGAAGCAACATTCATCTCAACATCATATTATTTGTTCTAGGTTTGCATAAGAACTTGCTTTCTATTTCAAGTATAGAAGATAAGGGTGATAGACTAGCTTTCATTGATGGAAAATGTGTAGTATGGAGTAAGAAATCAACCATAGAGATTTCTAGAGAAATTTGTCTTCGTGAAGGAATACTTTACAGTTTGATATCTCCTCTTTCAAAATCTTTGGTTCACACTCAAATCAACCCAAGTGAACTATGGCATAGAATATTTGGTCATATGCATTTCAAAATCTTTCCAACTTTAAGTTTTATATTAGATGGAATCCTGGAATTGAAAAATGTTCATGAAGGAGTATGCAAAGGATGTGCATTAGGTAATAACACCAAGAGACCATTTGGACACATTGCTTCACAGTCAAAAGAAACCTTGCATCTTATTCATTCTGGTGTTTGTGATCCTATGACTCCAAAATCACTTGGAGTTTAGCTATATTATGTTACATTTATAGATGAACATTCAAGAAAAACTTGGGTTTACTTAATGAAATTGATGGCTAAAGTATTTACCAAATTTCAAGAATTCAAAACTAAAGTAGAGAATCTTACAAAAAGGAGAATCAAGATACTAAGGTCTGATAATGGAGGAGAGTATACATCCAAGGAAATCATAGCCTTCTGTAAGGAGTTTGGGATTAAGAGGGAGTTGATAGTCCCATATGTTATGAAGCCAACTCACAAAAAGATAGAAAATATAGATCAACGCCTTAGAAATAAGCCTCTTCGAGGGGACAACCTCCTTTACATTACACAAATGAACAATTCTTCAATGATAGAAATGACAAGACCTCCTTTCTATATATAGGAGTCTAAGGGGTCATAATGTAATTAGAGCCAACATAACAATAATAATGTAAGGGCACAACAATAACAATAGTGGGCTTCTATGGGGTACAATAATAACAATATGGCAACTACATGGGCACAACAATATAATAAGGGGGTCTCACTAATAAAAATACAGGATTACACTAGTAGTATAGGGATCTAACATGCCCCTCTCCTTCAAAAAGAGTTTTCCTCAACGCTTGAGTAGTTCTAGATACTTCTGTATAAAATTCTCATCCTCCCATGTGGAATCTTCAGTGGGTAAGTTCTTCCACTTGATGAGATACTTTGAAATTTACTGATTTCCTAGTTGTCAGTTCCTTGTTTCCGTGACTGCTTCAGGTTCCAATATGATTTTTCCTTCCTTGTCAAGTTCCGACAATATTGTTTGAACTAAGAGCTTGTCACTTATAAAATTCTTTAAGCATGAAACATGGAAAACTGGGGGCACTCGACAAGATGCGGGAAGCTCCACTTTGTATGCCATAGTACCAATATTTTGAAGCTCCTTGTAAGGACCATAGTACTTTGTTGATAATAAATTATACTTCTTAGCTTGCTTGAGGGACATTTGTTTGGATGGTTGTATTCGTATAAATACCCAGTCGCCTATATCAAAACTTCTTTCACTACGATGTTCATCTGCTTGTTATTTCATTTGATTATGTGGCAAAGTAAGGTTATCCTTTAAGAGCTAGAGAAGTTATTGTTGTTGTGGGTCTACGTTAACACCTTCATGAGATACAATATGACCGAATAATTCCACCTCTTGTACTCCAAAGAAACATT
>APFE031036083.1:0-28089 GCA_000404065.3 Pinus taeda | reverse complement strand
TATGTGCAGTTCCCCTGCATCTAGTAGGAATTGAACTCAAGAGTTCGCCAATTATGAGTTGGGTGATTTAACCATTCAACCATGGATGCTAGATAAAGATCATCAACATATTAATTCTATAATATGAGCATAGACTTAGATCTAAAATTGGGTAGTTTGGGAATTGGGACCCCACTAGTTGTCGTGACGTCAGAATCGATATTATAACAACTTTTTTCTCCTTCTGATGAATATATTAAAATGCAGAAGCTATTTTAGCCATTTGCATTAAACTAAAAACTTCCTTCTTGCATACGTGCTCCTCCGGAAGCACACACAATAATTTAATGGAAGAGATTCTGCGGTAGCGCGCTCGATCAGACGGGTTATTTTCTCACACTACTACCATGAGGGATTTAGAATCAACAATTTATCCACAATTTGTTGTCAGTTTGATTATTTCTTTTTAGTATTCTTTTTATTCATTATTTCTTTTCATTATTTATCCCCAACCATTTATTCTTCTCCTTCCTATTATTTTATGTTGACCAAAATTGATGAAACTATAACTTTTGAATGTGAAACGGGGAATTATACAGCTTTTGTCCTATTAGCTGCGTATCCTAGTTGTATCAAAAGATTGAAGATAGTTTCTTATCATATTCCTTTGTAAAAATTAAACCCAGTCTAACTTTAACACGATGACTATCATATTCCTTTGTAAGAATTAAACCCAATGAAAAAAAATAAACTTTACTTCTAACTACCCAACTAAAATATAAAACTTTTTATTACAACATTAATAAGAAATCTTGTTACGAACATTAATTAAGCTTAAAACCTATTATATTCCTTTGTAAGAATTAAACCCAATGAAAAAAAATAAACTTTACTTCTAACTACCCAACTAAAATATAAAACTTTTTATTACAACATTAATAAGAAATCTTGTTACGAACATTAATTAAACTTAAAACCTATTAAAAAATTGACTGAGCAAGAAGTATCCAAAAGATTTCTATATTGACTGAGCTTTTCCCAAGGACCAATATACTAGGTAAAAACGTAAAAGAGATTTTTTTTCCATCACTTGAGTATGCGCGCCAAAAAAATATTGAGAGACTTACAGGACCTAAGAGAGTTAATGAGCTATTTCCAATATATCGTATCGGTTGATAAACCCTATTATGATCAAAGCACATAATGGGCCATGGCTGCTGGAAGAACTTTAATTGGATCAATGACAGCAATTGGATCAATGACAGCTTTCTTTTATACGTACTTTGAAAAATACTTTCAGTTTTCGTGGATCTATAGTCAAAGAGCAGTTAAACAAAAACTTATGCTCTCTATTTGGTGCTTTAACGAGAGTGATTCTAAATGACCGACTAAGAATACTTATGAAAGAGGATTGAAATATTTCAAGGAGCTTAAAATAATTTCAAAATATTTGGGAAAGGGTTTATCAACCTATTTAGATTCATATAAAAAAGAAGTTTGAAATATTTGGAAAAGGGTTTATTGAACCATGTTTAAAGTACTAATGAAAGAGGGCTTTTTTCATTGTGCTTTGTGTTTTAGGATAATAGAAGCTTATTAATTTATGAAATTGAGGTATTTTATGGTACGTAGTTAATCTCACCATAATTAGGAGAGGTATACCCTTGCTTTGAAGATATTTCACAGAATTTATATAACTTATTTTATATATCATTTATATTAAGTATTTTATAGGGTCATTATACCTATATTTATGAATATATATATATATATATATATATATATATATATATATTTATATAGATAATATAATTGAAATAATAGATTAAAATATTGAAAAATATGTAAAATATTTCCAATTATATTTTTAAATATATTTATTATATTTAAAAATAAATATTTTATTATAATTTAAGGAAATATAGATTTTATATTAATTGTTTTTGTTGTGAAAAAATTTAATTATTTTTTCTTAAAGCAAATGAATGTATTTATGAATTAATTTTGAAAAAATAAATGTTTTTAAATACTTTTATATGTATAAAGTTTTTAAAGTAATTTGTTTTTAAGTAAAATCTAAAGAAGATTTTAAAAGTTTTAGATTTTTTTTTTTCATGGCATTATTTAGGATTTTAATTTCGCATTAAATAAAAAAAATTAAAATCTTTATTTTCATTAAATAAATATATTTAGTAAAATTGAAAAAGACATCATCATCGCCATCATAAAAAATCATAACCACTATATTAAAATGACTTATATGAAGAGTATTTATAAATAATCTCTTAAGAGATGTTTCAATAAGGTTTATGGATATTTTTGTATAATATTTTGGGAGGGTAATTTACAGTGGTGTATTACATAATTTGTCATCTATTTTATTACTTGTTAGTGTGGTCAATTTTGTTTCTATCTTTCCATACATAGCCAAAGAATGGAAAGAATTCTTCTAAAGTTTTCGGGTCCTATGAGTGCATGATAAATACCACCAAAACCTAAAACCGCAGAAGAAATTAAGTGAAGTACCCGAGATACAAAATATGGAAAAGTGTCCACGATTTCCCCACCAGGACCGAATCCCCAAAAAAATTAGAGAAATTAGTTTTTGGGTCCCATTTAAGAGGTAGTTGTATAAATTTGATAGAAATTGCAACTGCTCGAGATTTCCACTCAAAAACAAGAGGTACAATTCTACTCTACTGATCTACAGAATGGAAATCACAATTTAGAACAACATGCATAGACATGCAACACGCAAAACAAAAAGTACACAATGATTTCTAGGGGAACCCAACTAGGAAAATCCCCTCAAGCCTCTTTGCATTAATTAGTTGAATAGGGAAACTATTACAATTGTTAGCTCTAGCTCTCAGCTCAACTTGTAAAAGAATAATCGTTTGCTCTACTGAATGAGAAACTCTAGCTAATACTTAGCCAATTATCTACTCATCTAGATCCCTATTTCCTTGTGCAATTCCTTAGGAAATTAGCCCCTAAGAGATAGGAATTTCCTGCTATTTTCTTGTGCAATTCCCAAGGATTGATCTCATGTCTCATGCAACAATTGTACACTAAAACTAGTATACAATTGATGTTACACTAACTTGTCATCTCCAATTCAATTGAAGAATTCAAATTCCTTGTGTGCATTACCTATTTTAGGTTGATTGATCAATTAACTCATCGATCTCTGATTTAGTTTGTTGTCCCACTGCATAAGTGACCTTCAATTGACTTTATCAATATATAGAGGCCAATTATCTGAATACAACTGAAAATAACTGAAATAGATTGCTAAAATTTAGCAATTACACATGCATAAATAAAATCCAAGCACTCTAACTCAAATTAACTGACCTAACTAAGTGACAAGAGCCATGTCAAACTAGTTAACTACCGCCAAGTTGTCCTGCTGATGTGGAAATTTGATTTACTCAATTTGACTAAGGCTAAAGTCAAATTGAGCCTTTCTTGCTAAATTTATTTAACACTCCCTCTTAGCAGGAAATCGATATTTTAGCACCCCTATCCTGTACCTATGGAATTCCAATTTACCTCTTGAAAATTCCTTTGCCAATATGTGGGTATCTTTCTCCTCAACTAGAATACATTGTAGCAAACATAATTCTCCTCTGCACACAGTCCCACAAATGGTGATACCAGATATCAATGTGCTTGGACCTATCATGAAATACCAGATTATCAGAGCACTTAATGAAACTTTGATTATCATGATATGTCATTGTTCGATCCATCTCCTAACTAAAAATACCCACAAGTATTTTCCTCATCCATATGGCCTCACATGCTACCTAAATTGCAACCATATATTCAACCTCTATTGATTTGAGCGCCATAAATATATACTTCTTTTTGTACTAGGAAATAGTTGCAGACCCAAAGCTATAGATAATACCTGAAGTAATTTTCCTGTCTGGTGGAATCCCTTCCCAATTTGCATTAGTGAAGCCTTGGAGCTTCACTCCCATTGTCATCATGTACCATAATCCATACTTAGTAGTGCCTCTAAGGTACTATAACACATACTTCGTTGCCTTCCAATACAACTTGGTAAGCCTCACCATAGATTGACTTAGCTAGTTTACTGCATAACACATTTTGGGTCTTGTGTTCACAAGATACAAGAAAGACCCCACAAGCTTCCTGTAATTGGTAGAATCAACCTTTTCACCTGAAGTGGCATTCTCCTTCCTCTAGTTTGTAGCTAGATGTGTGTCCATGGGCTTACTATTCTCTATTTGAAATCTTTGAAGTATGTTAGAGGCATACTTCCCCTAAGACACAAATAACTCACCATCACCTTACTATACTTCCAGCGTAAGGAAGTAATGCATTAAGCCCATGTGTTTCATCTAAAATTCCCTTGCAAGATCCTCTTTGTAAGAGCGAATCAACTGCTCAACACCTATCAATATTAAATCATCAACACTCAAAACAAGAATAAGAAGCTTTCCATCTACCACAATGTGATAGAGGTTCACATCTGCTTCACTTTTGGTGAAGCCCAATCCACTGAGGTAACATTCAATTGAGTGTACCATGCTTAGGGTGCCTATTTGAGACCATAAAATGTTTTCCTAAATCTGCACACATGTGTCTCTGGATTATATGTCTTAAATCCTTGTGTATGCTCTATGTAAATTTCATCCTTAACAACATCATTGATAAAGGTGGTCTTCACATCCATCTGGTGGATTTTCCACCCCATATATGCAATCAATGCTATAATGGATCAGATTGAGGAATATCTTGCAACCGATGAAATTTTTTCCTCATAGTGCACTCACTCTACCTAAGAGAATCCTTTGGACACAAATATGGCCTTGTCCTTCTCGATGCTCCCATCAACTACATACTTCACTTTGGAGATCTATCTACAACTAACCACTGATTTCCCTTCTAGTCTCAACACCACCTCCCATACAATGTTCTTCATGATGGATTCGTATTCTTCCACCATGGAATCAACCCAAACAGGTTGAGAAACAACTTCCTCAAATGAAGAAGGATTTGTTTCAATGAGCTTAGTCATGAGAGCCATGTAATCAGTGTGACTATCATGTGACCTCCTCTGCCTGCACTATGATGTAGGGGCTCCCACATTATCCCTAACTTCCAACAACAATCTATCATCTTCTCCAGTTCTCTTACTCACTCTCTAGATGGTTTTGGTTGAGTGGGTGCCTCCACTCTGCCTCCTGTCTGCTTCATTGTGTGTGGCTCCTCCACAACCCGCTAAAGCTCCTCCTAAGGCTCATCATTTGGAGATAGAAGCTCATACTCTGATGTGATACTCATCTCTCTTTCCAGAGAGTATCTCATGGCATTATCCTCATCGAACTTGGCATCTCTCCTCACAACGATCATCCTTAGTGAGGGTAAATACACCTAGTAATTGTGTGGAGTTTCAGTGTATTGTATAAAACAACCAAATTTTTTGCAGGCTCAAGTTTCTTCGTCAAATTCTTGGAGACATGGAAATAAAATGAAGCTCAAAATATTTTTAAATGAGACACATCACACCTTATCCCAAATAAATCTTCCTCTGGTGTGAGCATGCCAATTATTCTATGAGTACTCCAGTTCTGTAAGTAGACTCCGGTGTTCATTGCTCCTACCAATAGATGCAATGGAAACTCTTAATCATGCAACATGTCCCTTTATAATCCCACTATGATCCTATTATTCCTCTCATCTACGTTATTCTGTTGAGGGTTATGGGGTGATATCAGCTCTATTCAAATACCTCCTTTCACATAGGAATACTTGAAGGCATGCAAAACAAATTCACCTCCATTGTCACTCCTGAGAGCCTTCACCTTCTTCCCAATCTCCCTCTTAACCAATTCCTTGAATTCAACAATTTTGAGAAAACTTCATCCTTCTTCCACGTGAAGAAGATCCAACAAGTTTTAGATAAATCATCAATACAAATAGCAAAGTAGTTATGTTTTACAGTGGAGTCTATAGAAAAGGGTCCACAAAAATCAAAGTGGACTCGCTCCAATATTGCATCTACTCTATTATCTCAACCATGAAAAGTGGATTTGACATATTTCTCCAATGTGAAACCCTTGTAGACATCCTCTTGGTCAAGGGAGTCTTTAGGGATGCTGGTGGTAATTATATGCATGATTTTTAAGGTGTCATGGCGTAGATGACCCAATCTCATATGCCATAGTTCTTCAAAATCACGACTCTACACTTTTTCAACCTTATCAATGCAGTACAATCTCCCACCTCAATTTTTTATAGGTTCTTCACTCGAACCCCAATTTGCTTCACTCTCTCGATAGCTATGTGTCTTAGAAAGGATTTTCCTTTAGAGAAAATAAAATCATAGCCTATATCTTCCAATACTGCTACAAAGATCGGGTTCTTCTTCAATCCAAGTACAAACATAATATCTTTGAAGCGAAGAGTAGAGACTTTCTCCCACTCAGAGGTGACGATGCCAATTATTGTAGCACTTTACCTCCCATCATCCCCCATTTCGATATGCACATGGAGATGCTTATCCTCTAGGCTACTAAAAAACTCCTTACACACTATCATATGGAACAAGGCACCAGAATCAAGGTACCAAACACTCCCCATAATAGTGTCGGTCATGCATGCTACTAGGGTGAAGTCTAATTTGAATTGTGAAGTTAGTGCTTGACATCCTACTCCTCTTTAAGGATTCTTGGTGGACTTCTTGTGTGGACATTTAGCTGCATATTGCATGTATTTGTGGTAGTGAAAGCTTGTTATCTTGCTCAAGTATTTCTTCTTTCCATTATTTTTGATGGATTTAGGTTTTCTTTGGGTCTTCTTCCCTTTTACCTTATTCCCCTTTCCAACCAAGGAAAAATTATCTTCATCCTCATATTTGGATGATATTCCATCTCTTTTGTTTCTCCTGAACTCTTCTTGAACCAAATGAGAACAAAACCTTTCCTAATTCAGTAATTTTTCCCTTCCATTCATAGAGTCTAGGTAGGTGTGCCAGGATTTTGGAAGTCCTATAAGAGTGAGGCTCACTAGTTCGTCTTTTGAAAAATTCACCCCTACCCCTCCAATCTCATCATGAACTCGTGTAAGCCTAGAGAGATATTATGGAATAGTATCATTCCTCTACATTCTAATGTTTCAATTTTTGTCTTTCAGGACTAATTTTCTATGGTCTTTTGTATTTTCAAATAGCTCAGTTAGTGTCTTCCACATAGAAAATGGTGTCCTGTTGCCATGGATATTTGAGACAACATGGTCTCTCACACCATCCAAAAGAGTTATCCTGGCCTTTGCAACATCCTTCTTCCATTGGGTTAACTGTTAAGCCTCATGACTAGTAGGGTTTTGCAATGTCAATTTTAACATATTATAACACAACATTGTCATCAATAAATGCTTCCATTCGATCCTTCTAAGCTATGAAATTTGAGCTACCCTCCATGGGCATACCAAAATATTAGTTCGTTGAAAGACATTCTGCTGATCCTAAAGAAAAAATGTTGTATTAAAATTTCCAAATTTAAATTCCTGAGAGACAAGTTCAAAATAATGGCTCTAATGTGATATCAAGGCTCTGATATCATGTATAAATTTGATATAAATTGCAACTGCTCAATATTTCAACTGAAAAACAAGAGACACAATTTTACTCTATTGATTTGTAGAATGGAAATAATTTTTTAGATCAACATGCATAGACATGCAACAATCAAAACCACAAGTACACAGTGATTTCTAGGGGAACTAAACTGGGAAAAAAACCTTAAGCCTCTTTGCATTAATTATTTCAATAGAAAAACTATTACGATTGCTAGCTCTAGATATGAGATCAACCTACATAAGAATAATTGTTCTCTTTTCTAAATGAGAAACTATGGCCAACACTTAGCCAATTATTTGTTCGTCTAGCCTCCTATTTCCTTGTGAAATTTATGAGGAAATCAGCCCCTAGAAGATAATAATTTCCTCGTATTTTCTTACAAAATTCCTAGGGATTGATCTCCTGACTCATGTAACAATTGTACACTCAAACTAGTATACAATTGATGTTGCATTGCATTGTCATCTCCACTTTAGTTGAGGAATTCAAACTCCTTGCATGTATTAGCTATTTTGGGCTGATTGATAAACCAATTGATATATCTATGAGTTAGACTATTGTCCCACTGCACAACTAACCTTCAACTGACTTTATCCATAACTAGAGGCTAGTTAACTGAATACATATGAAAATAATTGAACGTGATTGCCAAAATTTAACAATCACACATGCATAATTGAACTCCAAGCCCTCTAACTTGAATTAAATGAGCTAACTAAGTGACAAGAGCCATGTCACACTAGCTAACTACCTCCAAGTTGTCCTACTGATGTGGAAATTCAATTCTGTATTTGACTAAGGATAAAGTCAAATTGAGTCTTTCTTGCTACATTTTTTTAACAGTAGGTGTTAAATGATTAACTTGGAATATAAAAACATATAGAAGCAATTTCGATTTTACAAATACATTTTTTGAGATAAAAAATATATAAATATAGGTTCATTCACTTAATGCTATTTTCACATTGAAATCTTTCCAACTATATAAAAATTACATCAACCAAGAATCGTAATTATACATTATTCTTCTTACAAATTGACAAGTTGTATTGACCAACATGGTACCAAGGGGATATGAAGTCATCCCCCATTATTTAGACATGTGTGGTTAGCCATGAGTGGAATTCTTAGCGAATTTTGAAGGGTCCAAAATTCCAACACTAGTTGATGGTAACATTAATCTGAAACCAAAGATAACTATCAAGCTATGATGATTACTCGTTATGAAAGGAAGTGGTTCCATCATGGGGGCTTCACTGGAAAAGCAATAGCATATCACGTGAGTTCATATTGGGGCATAAAAAATGAGGAAAAAATGAAATAATATATTGAGCATATAATAGGGGTTAAAAGGATTTTGTATGTTGTATAGCAATACGTGTATTAAAAGGTATTGTTTATACAATACATTTCTCATGAAAAATAAAAAAGAAAGTGGTATGGAGAAATATAGGTTGAAGAGTATTGTGGGAGTTCCACAAGTGGGAGGGAGAAAGAAAAAACTATGGAAAAATTAGGTCCATAGTAGCCTAATATTCAAACCTATGGCCCTAGTATTGAAATGTTACGTTTTTCTATCTTATGTTAATGCTTAGAGGGTGATGTTAACGAGAAATATCCAAAGATAGGCAATGATTTTGATTATATGTAGGTATTTGTAGTAGCATATATATATATATATATATATATATATATATATTATATATATATATTATATATATATATATAATATATTAATGCTAGTGGGCCATCTAGAGCCTATTTGTTGATGTATTTTTAGTTAAGAGATGACTTGAAATGTTATTTTGGTTATGTGCACCCTTACATGCTATATAAATGAGAACTTGTAATTTGTGGACTTGTGGTTGATGAATATTATAACTACTAGATGAATGATGTTATTTAATTTAATCCATGTTTTTATGTTTTTATCACAAATTTGTCATTCTACAAGCTTTTATTACATATATGCATCCCTATATATATATATATAGTTCACTCACTCTCAAAATTAGTCCCAGCCTTAAAGATTTTGAAATGACACTCCTTGCTTCTGCTTCCACTCCCACTTCTCGCTTCTTGGTTCTTCTCTCGCTCCCAAGCAACCTTGATCCAGAATAGACATCAAAAATTTGTCATTCTACAAGCTTTTATTGACATATGTGCATCCCTATATTATATATATAATATATATATTATTATATATACATATATTATATATATACATAATGCACTCCCAAAATCAGTCCCAGCCTAATAGATTTTGAAAATGGCACTCCTTGCTTTTGCTTCCACTCCCACTTCCCGCTTCTATTCCCACTTCTTGCTTCTTCTCCCGCTCCCAAGCAACCTTGCGCCAAAACAAACATGCATCATATTATTAATACCTCCATGATCTATGTCTAATGTGTGCATTAATATTATTCACCCATTTCTATGCTAGTGATCCTCCCAGTGAAGGGGAAATAGAGAAGACAACAACTATGGCACCTTCACCCTTTCCTTGCATTAGTGATGAATAGGTTGAATGAAAGTGAATGATACAGTGATACATACTATTGATTTGTAGTTGGCACAGGCATTCCATATGATATAGTTAAATAGACTATTGTTTGGAAGAGAGTGCATGCACTGCTCAGGGCATGCATGTCACATTTTCAATTAATTCTAGTTTAATTGTTCAAATTGAGAAATTTAAAATTTAGATAAATTTTTCTATTACTAAAGCTTTTCTTTTGTTATTTTTAGCATGCATGATATATTCTTACTAAGAGGTTGTAAATCCTTAGTCAATTATAATACTTATGCATGAGAAATTCCCATCTTAGGTAGAGGACAAAAATCGCAAGGAAGGGGTGCATGATAACATGCTCCAGTTCATCTTTTGATGGAGACGCATTTACTTGGCACTCTTACCATGAAACTATGGTGCACTAGGTGATTAGGTTAGGGATATGATTTGCAAAAGTCCAACCATATAGGATTTTTCATATGCCCATATTCATTGTACTTTCTCTCCTCTTCCTATTATATAATCGAGATGAATGGTGTGTCATTGTGTTAGTTATCGAGGTTTTATTTT
This sequence comes from Pinus taeda, assembly GCA_000404065.3. NCBI lineage: Eukaryota > Viridiplantae > Streptophyta > Pinopsida > Pinales > Pinaceae > Pinus > Pinus taeda. The sequence goes on along the minus strand of APFE031036083.1, from coordinate 17,413 downwards.
GAACTACTATAGTGTATCTTTTTCAGTATTCAATAGAAGATAGATGCAAATGAGGGTTCAAATCTATGTATTTTCCATTCAATTTTTCCACAAGATGTATTTGTAAATAAATCAACTTATATATGCCTCTTTTTTATTGAAACTTTCAAGTTTTCAACTACCTAGTATTTAGGTTATTCTTTCTAGGTGCAGAATCTGCTTACCATGATTAACGAAAATAAAAGGATGTAATATAAAGGGGTATATTTTTTTTATGAAAAAACGAATACCTACAATATCTAGTGAAAGTAGGGGATTTTTAATTTGGGAAGGTTTATTGAGTTAGTATTGGTAGGGAGCTAAATAAAGTGATTTTTAGAGATATTTTCCAATATTTAGTCAAATTAAGGGTATTTCTTAGTATTCCGCGAATGCATGTGTTATGTTAGAGGTGCATTGAGTGAAGCCCCCATGAGTTCCATTCTTTTGGTACTATTACTATTCCATAGTTGAGTGAAGCATCTAAGAATGGGATATTGAAGTATAATGTAGGAGGTAGAAGATTTTTTAGATGTTACCAAAGACAATGTCCATGACAACTCTATAGTAAGTGCCCCTTTCCTTGTAATTGCATTTCATAATTGAAAAAGAGTAGAGTATTGAAATCACATTCTACTTGGGTTTTTTCCTATATTGGGTTTCCTAGGTTCCCTTTAATGTTTATTTGTGTGGATGGTGTGTCATTTGTTTGTTTGTTTCATTTAAATTTTAGCTATTTTCATAAATTTGAGTGATATTTTAGTAATACTAAATCCCAAATATGAGGTAATAAATTAGATAATAAAATAATAAAAAATATTATGAGATTTGTGGTGAATAATTTTTCTAATAAATTATTCATAAAAGTTTACAAATATCAAGGATTTATCATCACATTTAAAAAAAATTGGAGAGCTAATACTAAATAATTGAAAAGACTAAGACTGTACACATGAAGAAGCTTAACCACTTTGTCAAAATATGTATAAAAAATTAAGCACATTTATACTAAATAAAATTTAGGCTTGTTACCTACATTTATTTATACATTTTTTTGTTTATTAGTTTGTTAGTAATAGCAAATACTAACATGTAACCTAAGAGTTGTCAAAAATACACATAAATTACATATGGCATAGGCTACACCAATCTATACTCGTGACTGAATTTATACACAACTTTTTTTAAACTCATAATCTTTTCTAGACATAAAGTATTTTAATAAAAACCATATCATCAACTATATATTTTCTAAAAACTCTATTTATTTGTAAATAATTAAAATTAAAAAATATATATAACAATACAATCATTTAATTAAATAATTAAACTTAATAAAATAAAATACACGTAAAAATTAAACATACCCCTAATAGAAAATTATCCCATACATAATCTTCATATCTACATCCATATCTATACATAACCATATTAAAGATTGAAACCAATGCCTCTCTAAGCATAATTTGTTTTTTTAATTGTCTTAAAAGAAATGGAAGCCCTTAATCATATTAAAGATTCAATCGAATGCCCCTCAAAGCATACAAAGTGCTTTTTTTTTATCGTTTTAAAAGAGGTGAGAAGCTTGGAGTTTTAATACAAAGCATTAAGGACTATTTTCATAATTATTAGTGTTTTTAAAATAAAATATTTTTGAGAGTTTTTGAATTAATTTATTTAATAATGAAATAGCTTTGAATTTTAATTCAGATGATTTCAGTGTGATTTATTCTCTTCCATCCTAAAGTTAACCCTTATAATAATAAAAATATTATATTTATAAAATTTAAATTTAATTATTTCTAAAAATAAAATTTTAATTTTAATTATTTTCATAATAATTATATTAAAATAATAACTATTTTTAAAAATTAATAATAAAATAATTATACATTAAATTAATTTAAAAATTTTTATCATAATGTGATCTTTATGTTTTAGAATAATTAGAATGTCAATCCAATATGTGACAACATCTTTTTTTAATGAAGATAATGTTTTATATTATTTGATTAGTTAATAATAAATAGAATTGTATCTTTTAGGTGTTATATCAGCATTAAAAAAAATTAGTGGTCTTTAAGGGAGTAAGCTTTCACTCTTGTCAAATATTTTTGTGTCTTGAAACTTTAGCCTATTTCTTTATGTCGTAGAAAATAAACTTTTAACTCAATAAAAACAAATTTTCCTCATATCCTAAGAATTTTTTCTTTTAAACTAAATAAAAAGTAGTTTTAAGGTATAATCCAAACACAAAAACTATTATCTAATTATTTTAAATTTTAAAATTTTTATTCCAAAATCCAAACTCAATAAAATCAATTATCTAGTTTTAAGGTATACACCAAACTCTTAACTCAATAAAAATAATTTTTCCTTATATCCTAGAAAAAAAAATTCTTAACTAAATAAAAATAGCTTTAAGGTACACTGCAAACACAAATATTTTTATCTAATTATTTTAGCTTTTAAAATTTTTATTCCAAACTCCAAACTCAATAAAAACAATTATCTAGTTTTAAGGTATACTCCAAACTCTTAACTCAATACAAACAATTCTTCCTTATATCCTAGAATTTTTTTTCATAACTAAATGAAAATAGTTTTAAGGTATACTCCAAACACAAAAATTATTATCTAACTATTTTAGATTTTAAAATTTTTATTCCAAACTCCAAACTCAATAAAACAGTTATCTAGTTTTAAGGTATACTCCAAACTCTTAACTCAATAAAACAAATCTTCTTTATATCCAAAGAAAAAAAAATTCTTAACTAAATAAAAATAGTTTTTGTTTTTGTTAGGATATTCCGACACATAGGAATAGTTAAGTATAACTTGTTCTAGTATAGAGTTAGGTAAAGTGTGTTTCTTTACTATGTACATTTTTAACTTACAATCCGATGGTCACGATATGTAGTGATCCGGCGGTTCATTCTCACCTCGGTATTACCGACACTTGATTCGTGGCTTGACACCAGATTGGTCCATGAATTCTATTTAAAGCGCATGGAGAGTCATTTGTACGTTGGTCCATGAATTCTATTTAAAGCTCATGGAGGGTCATTTGTAAGTTAACCGTTCACGAGAGAAGCTTATGTAAATTTTCATTCTTTTATTAATAAATTGACTGAAGTGGCCACGTTGGCTCAGGCTATGGACTATTTCCCTCTTTGAGGGTGTTAACCATTCACGAGAGAAGCTTATGTAAATTTTCATTCTTTTATTAATAAATTGCCTGAAGTGGCCACGTTGGCTCAGGCTATGGACTGTTTCCCTCTTTGAGGGTTTTAACCACGTCAAAATAATGGTGTATTGATCTGTGATCTATTTGTGAGCGGTGTCATTTTGGTGTTTCATTTTGGTGTTCTATCTGAGGAACTGTGATGACCAGATAATTATGTGAATAAATTCTCTGTTTTTTTACCATTGTAGGTAAAATGTGGAACAAGGATTATGACTTCTTTATAAAGGGTGGAAATATTATTAAGTTCAAAACTGAATTTAAATTGAGTTAAATACATAAAGTAACCTGAATGAGGAAGTTATTTTCTGTTCTGCTAAAATTGTTATTCTTTTTAAATATATATATATGTATATATTAAGAAACAGTTGCCAAGAAAGGGAAAGGAAAACCCTAACTGTTTTCTCCTCTTCCATAGAAATATGGAAAGGAAGATGGCCCGGGCTGTTAGGGAACAGACGGGGGAAAGAGGAGAAAAAGGAGGCAGAAGCAGAGGATGGAGTGCTAAGTCTGGTGAACACCAGATAGCACTAGCACAGACTGTGCATTAAACGTTGCTCAAGGTAGAGGCCTGGCAAAAGCTTGGAGGGAGATTAATCTGAATCGATTAATCTCATGGGTGGGTGGAAAACAAGTGACAAAATATAATCCTCTCTCGAACCGAAGAAGGAAGTCAGAGGTCACGGGTGACAGTGCAGGTATGTACTGCTACTGTTGTTATATTACAAAAGAATGAATATAGTTAACTGTAGATTTCCGTTCGGATTTTCTGGTAGTGTCTCAGGATATCAGTAGAAGAGTATTTATATTCCAATGAGAAGGAAAGATTGTTACCCTAGCATGATAAAGTCCAAAGCTGAGCATAAACTTTGAAAACAGAGTACGGTTTATTAAAACGTTGAAGATCAGGCATCATTATACATCTTAAACCGTGAACTTTATAGTGGGAATTAATCTGAGCTATTTATTAAACTAAGGTATTTTATCAAACAGATGGTTATTACACTGAAGTAACATATTGAGCAGAGGGAAAAGCCATCTGGTCATAACCTTAAATACAGAGAAAACAAAAACCTGTTAACTGTACATTTATTCATTCAAAGGAATGGAAGAACGAAATGACCAAATAAATAGCACTACAACAGAGTAAAGATTTATGGGTCGGCCTCCCTCGCACTGTATTAAGAATAACTAAAATCATACACAGTGATAGAGGTTTATCTCCTCCTCTGTAATACAAGAGACATAATAAAATCACTCAATGACACATTGATATCGAAGGTTATGGCCTTCGAACTTCAGAAAACACCGACAACCCTCCGGTACGGGGTCGGAAGTTCCGTAAAGAAAAAAACGGAACGACATTCAGTAGAATACAAATATAAACCACAGTATTCAAATAAGATATATCTAGAAGTGGTTTAATCTAAAAGCATGTAAAACAATCGCCATGAATAAAGAGTCGGTAACCATTGAAACTGATTCATAAAGACAGTCTTTACAAAGAACCCATGAAAAACGACGGTCTCCTTATGGGATAACCCCGTGCAATGAGCGCATTCAGAAATAATACATTCATGTAAATACTGTCAAACAACTGTGAAAAGCTAAGGTAAACAGTAAAGGGGTAATCAAACCCTCATGGATTCCAAGAACCAACAATAGAAAAGATTGAGACCGTAAGTACGTGTCTGTTAACATAAACTCAGAAACACATTTATATATATAGATGAACGAGGATGTGAGCAATAATCCAACCATACGTTCAAAACAGAAATTCACATGAAATTGACGGGATGCGTATACATGTATTAAACAGAAATAGTAACAGTCCTTCTACACCAAAAGTATTGGAGGCACAGCCGAACAGTAGGCCGGACCAGTTATGGCCGCCAAACAAAAACCCTTAATGACGAAACCAGTCCTTGAAAATACATTAATGTACAGTGAAACTTGAAATTAAAACTAGAATCGCCTAAGGCGAAATCTCAACACTACAGTCATGGAACAGTAAAAGGGCAAAGTTCAAGATAGCGGACTGTGACGAGTGAGGGTCGCGGTCATGAAAGAAAAGAGACCCAACATCCATGGAAAAACACGCAATGCACCTGACAAAGAAAAGAGTAGTATTAAGCCTCTTCACGAACACTGCTAATTCCCTACAAGGGTTAAGTTCTTACCTGTAAGCGATATCATCTTGGGGTTTTATGTATGCAGTTCAGTGCCGCCATGCTAGGCTTCATACCTGTGCCATGGTCAATATACCACCATTACTGTAGAAGCCGAATTATTAACACAGTAAAGACTGTAGGAAATAGAAACAGAGTTATAAAGACAACCTACGGTTTAATAAACGAAGAAATGCTAACTGTCGAGTAGCTCCAGAAATAAAACATTAGATTCAACCTGTAACAGATGGAAATCACCTTTGCAGTCGAGGCGAATGAAGAATGTCGCGAGCCGAACCTTCTCCAAGCGGCCTCCCTCTATCGGCAAAATGAGACATTGAAACCCTAACATGGGTTTGTATAGTAAACCCGTAAGTCGGTCACCGTTCGATGGCGGGATTGAATCCCCACCGTCAAAATAGCCAGTATCCCGAGAGACCAGATACTTTCCTGAAATATTAAAGAAAAATCTCACCTCGCAATTGTCAACCGGATCGACGATCAATATCAGTAGGTCAAGGCCACCTATCGACATCTCATGCAATGAATATATGGTGGTAGGATCTGCCGTAGGGAACGACACTGGTGAGTAATGAATGATGACCGACCATTTAATAATCGGTTGGTAAAGAATTTAACGCGGACTTAGGACCGCCATGATAATAACCTCAACCATGTAACATATAACAAATGATTAATGAGAATGCCAAGGTGTAGGTCAACCCTTATGCCGAATAGTTTATAAGGCAGACAACCATAACGAAAAAAAAAAATTTACATGGCATTTAAATTATTAATGTTGAATGATGGTCTATGACATATGGTATCAGAGCCTAGTTACAAGACTGAGGCCTCTGGGTAAGGATAGTTTTCATTTAGAAAGAAATATATATATATTAGACTTTTCCACATCATTCTTTTTATGTTGATGAAATAAGTGCAGGATCAAGGGCTTAGAGACTTGCAGAATGAGGAGAGCAGACAATACAACTCGACGACCTGTGGTAGGACAAGGGATACCTGGACCTGAACATAATCCTGAACTATGGGTTCAGCTTGGTGAGGAGGCCAGATCTACAAATCAAGCCATTCTAGAAACTGTCTAGGAGCTTAAAAATGAAATGGCAAGGCTGCGGGAAGATAATGCTAGACTAACAATGGAACAAGAGAGAATATTGAAAAGTTTATCTGAGCGACAAAATCAAGTACCAGTTAATCCTAGTATGGAACAACAAAGGATGTCGGAAGAAAAGAATCACCCTATTCCCCCTGAAGGCTCAGAGGAGCAGGAAGAGCGTTCTGATAATGTAAATGAGCAACAAACTTCGAAGAGACAAAGGGTGGAGCTGCAAGGGGAATTTCACAAAATTAAACCCCCGCATTTTGATGGAGAACAGGAGGAAGCCGCTGAAGTGTGGCTGATTAATATGAACAAATATTTCCAGCTCTATGAATATGACCATAACCTTAAAGCTAGATTGGCTATTTTTCAGTTACAAGGAAAGGCCACCTTATGGTGGGAGGAGGTGAAAATAGTAAAGGGAGTTACTGAGCAAACAGTCACTTGGGATAATTTTCAAAAGTATTTCAAGGAGAGATACCTGACTGAACGATTCTATGATGAGAAGGCCAGGGAATTCCATGATCTTCGTTTGGGGCAGCAGACTATGGACGAGTTCATCACTCGTTTCACTTCTCTGCTTCGCTACGTCCCATATATAAGAGAAGAAAAGGCGAAGGTACAAAGATTTGTAAGCAGTTTACCGCCCTACATGCGAGAAAGGATTGAATTTGACAATCCAAAATCGATGGACGAAGTAATTCGGAAGGCCAGAATCTGTTACCAACAAAGCAGACAAAAGGGAGAAACAGCTGGCAAGAAATGGAATGAGAAGAAGGGCTTTAAGCCAATGGGAAACAGCAAAGGAAATCGTAACAGTGGAAGTAAGGGGAATGGGAAAGGACTGAACAGCAGAATTCCGGTTAGAACCGCACCCAAATTTAGGCTTAACAATGAATCTAAAGGCAGCGAACAGCAGGCACGCTTAGACAATGAAGGGACCACCAGGCCCCCAGTGCAATGCTGGGGTTGTGGAGGACCCCACTACATCAAAAACTGTCCACAGCGGAAAGGGACGGAACAGCTGTCCCAGATTCATGAGGCCTCAACAGTTGGCGAAATAGGACGCAGTATACCAAGGATTAATGCGGCGTTGGAAGACCGTCAGGTAGAGTATCAGCCCACTATGGTCGAATTCGAAGGTAATATCTCAAACCTTACTGTATCTGTTTTAATTGACCCTGGGGCTACACTAAGTTATGTAAGCCCAAAAATAGTAGAGCGCTGTAAATTACAATCCACTAAGTTTAAAAACCCATGGCTGGTGCAATTAGCCACAGGAGCCAAAAGACGAGTGGTAGCTAAAATTAAGGACTGTTCCTTTACCATAGCTGGACAGACAGTGACAGCAGATTTAAATGTGCTTCCCCTTGGCTCCTATGACATTCTCATTGGGATGGACTGGCTGGAGAAACATTGGTCACTAGTGGACTGTAAGACTAAGATTATCTACTTTAGAGACCCCCTGGGAAATAAACAAGAGATGCAAGGGATTAAGCGACCTGTACAAGTGCGGCCGATAACAGCAAACCAACTGGTAAAGTGTGTTCGAAAAGGTTGCCAGATCTATGCCGTGCAGGTGGGTTATGCAGATTCTAAAAACAAAACAACCATCCTAAATAATATCCCTGTAATTCAAGAATTCACAGATGTGTTTCCAGAAGAAATTCCGGGGTTACCTCCAAAAAGGAACATAGATTTCACCATCGAGTTGGTTCCAGGAGCAGCACCAGTATCTCGGGCACCATATAGAATGAGTGTACCCGAACTGACAGAGTTAAAGATGCAGCTGCAAGAGTTATTGGACAAGAATTATATACGTCCTAGTGTGTCTCCGTGGGGAGCACCAGTGCTGTTCGTTAAGAAGAAAGATGGAACTTTCCGAATGTGCATTGATTACCGTCAGTTAAATAAACTAACTATTAAGAATAAATATCCTTTGCCACGGATTGACGAACTATTCGATCAAGTGAAAGGCGCGACGGTGTTCTCTAAAATTGATTTACGTTCTGGTTATCATCAAATCCGAATTAAGGATGAAGATATCGCTAAAACAGCTTTTAGAACCAGATACGGCCATTATGAATTTGTGGTCTTGCCATTTGGACTTACCAATGCCCCCACAACGTTCATGTGTTTAATGAACAGCATTTTCCACCAATATTTGGACCGATTTGTACTGATATTTATTGATGATATATTAGTATATTCTCGCACCATAGAGGAGCATCAGGAGCATCTCAGGAAAGTGCTACAGACCCTCCGGGAACATCAACTATATGCAAAACTCAGCAAGTGTGATTTTTTCAAAGAAGAGATCCAATATTTGGGGCATGTAATTACCAAGGAGGGAATCGCCGTGGACCCAGAGAAGATAAAGGCCATAATGGACTGGCCTGTACTGAAGGATGTGGCAGATGTTCGATCCTTTATGGGTCTGGCTGGTTATTATAGAAGGTTTGTGGAAGGTTTCTCCAGAGTTGCATTTCCCATTACTTCGTTACAGAAAAAAGGGAAAACATTCCATTGGACCCCAAACTGCCAGAAAAGTTTTGAACAATTGAAGCATTTACTCACCACGGCCCCTATTTTGAGAATAGTTGATCCTGATAAAGATTACGTGGTGTGTACGGATGCAAGCAAGGAAGGAGTCGGTGGAGTTTTAATGCAGGAAGGCAAGGTGGTTGCCTACGAGTCTCGGAAATTAAAAGAGCATGAACAGAAATATTCTGCTTACGATTTAGAGTTGACCGCTGTCATCCATGCTCTAAAAATGTGGAGACATTATCTTGTGGGCAGGAAATTTTTGCTGCTCACTGATCATCATAGCTTGACCAATTATTTCAGCCAGCCCACCTTAAACGCTCGACAAGCACGGTGGGTGGACTTTCTAAGTGGCTTTGATTTTGAAATAAAGCATTTACAAGGAAAGGAGAACCGAGTAGCGGATGCCTTAAGCTGGAAATTACAACATTTGTATGAAGTCTCCGTTAGTGGGTGGAGAAGCCCCATTTTGGAAATGGTCAAAGAGGCTTCCAGACAAGATGTTAATTATCAGCAGTTAAAACTACAGTTACAACAATCTGCTAATGTGTCAAACCAACCAGGTTATGAGTTGGATGATGCAGGAATGATACATTTCAAACAAAGATTGTATGTACCCAACCAAGATAAAATTAAAAATCTGATTATGGATGAGTTTCATGTCAGCCACTATGCGGGGCATCCGGGATATCAAAAAATGATGACTGCCATCCGAAAGGATTACCTTTGGCTAGGAATGAAAAAGAACATTGCTGAGTATTTAGCACGGTTCCTAGAATGCCAGTAGATTAAAGCAGAACACCAGCATCCAGCAGGATTACTACAACCCTTACCTATTCCATAATGGAAATGGGAAATCATTTCCATGGATTTCATTACAGGATTACCTAAGACGAAAAAGAACAATGATTCCATCATGGTGGTAGTGGATAAGCTAAGTAAAGCTGCACATTTTATACCAGTACAATCCACGTATAAGGCCACACAGATTGCGCATGTTTTTATGCAAAATGTGTTTAGGCTTCATGGGCTTCCAAAAACGATAATTTCTGATCGTGATGTGAAGTTCACATCAACCTTCTGGAGAATGCTATTCGTTGATTTAGGAACCCAATTAAATTTCAGCATAGCATACCACCCTCAGACCGATGGACAGACAGAACGAGTTAACCAAGTGGTGGAAGATATGCTGAGGGCATATGTAATGCAGCAACCCACATTGTGGGAAGAGTATCTGCACCTGGTAGAGTTCGCGTATAATAATGGATATCACACCTCTACACAAATGAGCCCCTTTGAGGTTATATACGGTTGAAAATGCCGAACACCCTCTAGCTGGGGAGGACCCGAGGATAAACTAAGTTTGGGACCTGAGATGCTGAAGGAAATGGAAGAGATGGTAAAAAGGGTGCGTGTAAATTTGAAGGCTGCTCAAGACAGACAGAAAAAATTTGCTGATCGGAAAAGAAGATTCAAGGAATACCAAGTGGGTGATCACGTGTATATCAGAATTCAAACAAAAAGGAGTACCCTACAATGGAGTGGGTGTGCCAAGTTGGCACCCTGATACTATGGACCCTTTCAAATTCTGTCTAGGATTGGACCGGTAGCATACCAGCTTGCCTTGCCAAGCCACATCCGAGTCCATAACGTGTTCCATGTCTCGATACTCAAGAAATATGTCTATGATCCCAAGCATGTGATTCAATGGCGAGATATTCAGGTAGTAACTATTGCTGCATATGGACTGATGAAATTATATTGGAAGGAAAAACTAACTTTGGGATTCTGTAATGCAGGTCAAACCGAAAGGAGAGGTTTTGGTCAAACCTCTGAACATCCTCGACCGGAGAGAAGTGCAGCTACGGAAACGAGTTATTACCCAAGTTAAGGTCCAGTGGCGACACTATGGACCTGAGGAAGCAACTTGGGAAGATGAGGAATTGATGAGAAGAACTTATCCAGCTCTTTTCGTAGCTGAAAGACACCGAGACGGTGTCCAATCTCAGGGGGAGGAGATGTGATGACCAGATAATTATGTGAATAATTTCTCTGTTTTTTTTACCATTGTAGGTAAAATGTGGAACAAGGATTATGACTTCTTTATAAAGGGTGGAAATATTATTAAGTTCAAAACTGAATTTAAATTGAGTTAAATACATAAAGTAACCTGAATGAGGAAGTTATTTTCTGTTCTGCTAAAATTGTTATTCTTTCTAAATATATATATATATGTATATATTAAGAAACAGTTGCCAAGAAAGGGAAAGGAAAACCCTAACTGTTTTCTCCTCTTCCATAGAAAGATGGAAAGGAAGATGGCCCGGGCTGTTAGGGAATAGACGGGGGAAAAAGGAGAGAAAGGAGGCAGAAGCAGGGGATGGAGTGCTAAGTCTGGTGAAGACCAGATAGCACTGGCACAGACTGTGCATTAAATGTTGCCGAAGGCAGAGGCCTGACAAAAGCTAGGGGGGAGATTAATCTGAATCAATTAATCTCATGGGTGGGTGGAAAACAAGCGACAAAATATAATCCTCTCTCGAACCGAAGAAGGAAGTCAGAGGTCACGGGTGACAGTGCAGGTATGTACTGCTACTGTTGTTATATTACAAAAGAATGAATATAGTTAACTGTAGATTGCCGTTCGGATTTTCTGGTAGTGTCTCAGGATATCAGTAGAAGAGTATTTATATTCCAATGAGAAGGAAAGATTGTTACCCTAGCATGATAAAGTCCAAAGCTGAGCATAAACTTTGAAAACAGAGTACGGTTTATTAAAACGTTGAAGATCGGGCATCATTATACATCTTAAACCGTGAACTGTATAGTGGGAATTAATCTGAGCTATTTATTAAACTAAGGTATTTTATCAAACAGATGGTTATTACACTGAAGTAACATATTGAGCAGAGGGAAAAGCCGTCTGGTCATAACCTTAAATACAGAGAAAACGAAACCTGTTAACTGTACATTCATTCATTCAAAGGAATGGAAGAACGAAATGACCAAATAAATAGCACTACAACAGAGTAAAGATTTATGGGTCGGCCTCCATCGCACTGTATTAAGAATAAATAAAATCATACACAGTGATAGAGGTTTATCTCCTCCTCTGTAATACAAGAGACATAATAAAATCACTCAATGACACATTGATATCGAAGGTTATGGCCTTCAAACTTCAGAAAACACCAACAACCCTACGGTACGGGGTCGGAAGTTCCGTAAAGAAAAAAACGGAACGACATTCAGTAGAATACAAATATAAGCCACAGTATTCAAATAAGATATATCTAGAAGTGGTTTAATCTAACAGCATGTAAAACAATTGACATGAATACAGAGTCGGTAACCATTGAAACTGATTCATAAAGACAGTCTTTACAAAGAACCCATGAAAAATGACGGTCTCCTTATGGGATAACCCCATGCGACGAGCGCATTTAGAAATAATACATTCATGTAAATACTGTCAAACAACTGCGAAAAGCTAAGGTAAACAGTAAAGGGGTAATCAAACCCTCATGGATTCCAAGAACCAACAATAGAAAAGATTGAGACCGTAAGTACGTGTCTGTTAACATAAACTCAGAAACACATTTATATATATAGATGAACGAGGATGTGAGCAATAATCCAACCATACGTTCAGAACAGAAATTCACATGAAATTGATGGGATGCGTATACATGTATTAAATAGAAATATAACAGTCCTTCTACACCAAAAGTATTGGAGGCACAGCCGAACAGTAGGCCGGACCAGTTATGGCCGCCAAACAAAAACCCTTAATGACGAAACCAGTCCTTGAAAATACATTAATGTACAGTGAAACTTGAAATTAAAACTAGAATCGCCTAAGGCGAAATCTCAGCACTACAGTCATGGAACAGTAAAAGGGCAAAGTTCAAGATAGTGGACTGTGACGAGCGAGGGTCGTGGTCATGAAAGAAAAGAGACCCAACATCCATGGAAAAGCACGCAATGCACCTGACAAAGAAAAGAGCAGTATTAAGCCTCTTCACGAACACTGCTAATTCCCTACAAGGGTTAAGTTCTTACCTGTAAGCGATATCATCTTGGGGTTTTATGTATGCAGTTTAGTGCCGCCGTGCTAGGCTTCATACCTGTGCCATGGTCAATATACCACCATTACTGTAGAAGTTGAATTATTAACACAGTAAAGACTGTAGGAAATAAAAACAGAGTTATAAAGACAACCTACGGTTTAATAAACGGAGAAATGCTAACTGTCGAGTAGCTTCAGAAATAAAACATTAGATTCAACCTGTAACAGATGGAAATCACCTTTGCAGTCGAGGCGAATGAAGAATGCTGCGAGCTGAACCTTCTCCAAGCGGCCTCCCTCTATCGGCAAAATAAGCCATTGAAACCCTAACATGGGTTTGTATAGTAAACCCGTAAGTCGGTCACCGTTCGATGGCGGGATTGAATCCCCACCATCGAAATAGCCAGTATCCCGAGAGACCAGAAACTTGCCTGAAATATTAAAGAAAAATCTCACCTCGCGATTGCCAACCGGATCGACGATCAATATTAGTAGGTCAAGGCCACCTGTCGACATCTCATGCAACGAATATACGGTGGTAGGATCTGCCGTAGGGAACGACACTGGTGAGTAATGAATGATGACCGACCATTTAATAATCGGTTGGTAAAGAATTTAACGCGGACTTAGGACCGCCATGATAATAACCTCAACCATGTAACATATAACAAATGATTAACGAGAATGCCAAGGTGTAGGTCAACCCTTATGCCGAATAGTTTATAAGGCAGACAACCATAACGAAAAACAATTTTTACATGGCATTTAAATTATTAATGTTGAATGATGGTCTATGACAGGAACTTACCCTGTAAATTCCTACAGTTTAAGGTATTCTCCAAACATTATCTAATTATTTTAGATTTAAAATTTTTTATTCCAAACTCCAAACTCATTAAAAACAATTATCTAGTTTTAAGGTATACTCCAACCTCTTAAGCAAATAAAAACAATTAACTCAATAAAAATAAATTTTTTTAAATCTTACAAAAAAAAATTCTTAACTAAATAAAAATAAAAATAATTTTAAAATATACTCAAACACAAAAATTATTATTTAATTATTTAGATTTTAGATTTTTTAATTTTATTTCAAATTATTTGTTTATTTTAATTTATTTCTAACTTATAAATAATTTAACATCTTAAAAATATATAATAAATTTAATATTTTAAAAAATATTTCAAACCTGTGAATGGTTCAATATTTCAATAATTTCTGGATTTTACTCACTAAAAACGAAATATGCCCACAAAACCTCACAAACTCTCCACAATTAGAATGCAGCTAAAAACACGATGTTTCCCATTGTTTGTTAGTGAATAATAAATATGAGCTTATCTTCACCAACATTTAAAATTTATCCACGAAAGACTTGTCCTCTCTGATTTCTTTTCTCTCCTTGTATTTTTTTGGGGGCAATTTCTAGACCAATGGAGTTCGCGTCACTCGTATCACGTTTTCGCTGTATACAAGATATTTCGGTCTGCATTATTCCAAGAATTCCCACTTTAGTATTTTATTCCTGGACTGCATTTCCACTGATATTTCTGCACTGCATAATGCTCGGAGTGGTTAAGTATTTTATTCCTGCACTGTATGATGCTGAGAATGGTCGAGCAGCTATTTAAGAAGCAGAGATGTGCATGTGACGATCACCAGAGAGGGTGAGAGTGCATTGCACTACCAACTCCGTTTTCAAGGCCGTCTTTAAACTTCACGACATGTCGGGTGTCACTTCTGTCAATCAGTGCTCGATTTTGTCCACGAAAATGCCTGTTATTTGCTCTCAACTCCGATCCATACACTCGAATCCATCGAAATATCGACTCAAGAAAGTTGGGACGAGAGGTAGATGTCCTCTGCAAATCCGAAGACCACCTGCCATCATAAACATGGCGACGACAACTGAAGCAGCATCTGATGACGATGGTGTAGAAAGACGCAGAGGCGTTTTTCATCCCAACCTGTGGGTCGATGATTTCATACAATCCCTGTCAACGGCTTATCATGGGGTAATGAACTTCAATAATTGAATTGAATTCATATCTGCATCCGTATGATTAGGTTTCTTTTCTCTAAATATAGGTTTATTATAAATTTAGAGAAAAAAGAAGATTTCGAAATCTGATCATCAGAAAAATTCAATTATTTTACTATGCTTTTACCTTTTTTCCTGACCATCGAATTCCAAGATATTCCTATAATCTGCATTAGACATAAAAATGACAGCAATTCTTTACTCACCAGAGATTTGTATATTTTTGGTCAGCAACCTTCCTACAGTGAACGTGCTGAGAGACTCATTGGGGAAGTTAAGGAGATGTTTGATTCAATTTCGATGGGAGATGGCGCACAATTAATCAGTCCATCTGCAAGGGTGACAGCGATCGATGGCTCTTCTCGCCCTCAGATTCCACTAACAGCCGATTGGCTTTTGCTGAATCAACTGCAAGATGGTTCATGGGGATCACAGTCACACCTTCCAATCTTTGATCGACTCGTCAACACTCTAGCTTGTGTCGTTACTCTCGCTACGTGGAAAATCGGACCAGAAAAAATAGATCAAGGTCCCATTTTCATTGTTTCTACCCTATATTATGTTGTTGCTGTATCTTCCTGCCAGATTTAGTATATGTTTATATTATATTATCACTGTTTCTTTATTGCAGTATCGTTATGCTATATTCAGTCTATGTTTATATTATGTTATCTTTGTATTCTTATGTTATATTTAGTATATGTTTATTATTCAATCTAATGGGTTGTGAATTTATGGATTATTTTTTTAATATTTTTTTGAGTGAGATTTCAAATTATTATTTTTAATAAAGAAGGTTTTAATTTTATATAAATAAAACATCCTAATAATTTCTGTTTTGGAAATTTATAATTTAGATAAGAATAAGTTTAATTACATTAAAAAATAAGATGAAATTATATTCGAGGAATAAAATCTTTGGGGATAAGATACTTTATGTTCGTTTTGTTCTTGTGTTGGTTTTTTTATTACATTAAAATCTTCAGGTTTTAGTAAACTTCTAAATTATTATGGCAAAATTATTATCATTATTTTTTTAGTGGTTTTACTTTTGGCTGCTAGGGTGGTGGTTAGTTTATTTGAGTGTGAAAATCTAACACTTTATTGAGCCTAGACTTATTTTACAGTCCAGTGTAATGTATAATAAATAAATAAAACAACAACCATAGGTTTAAATAATATAAGCTTATAAAAAAATTGCATATAATAAATAAATAAAACAACAACCATACGTTTAAATAATGTAAGCTTATAAAAAAATTGCATTTAAGATTATGTTAGTGTTTTTTTGGGATGAATCTCTTAAGTTTTTAGATCAATGACAGTGCATCTTCGACAGGTCTTGATTTCATTAGAAGAGCAATAGAACAAATACAGTATGAAAGCTTGCCAGCTGAGTTCGGGATCATCTCTGCTGAGTTGCTCAGGGAAGCGAAATCGCTTCAGCTGAGCCTCCCATATGAGCTACCTTCCCTCCGATCACTGGAAGGAAAGCGAGATCACATAATGAATACTGACTGGGACGGAACTATGGCCGTTGGTTCGTTCTTAAGTTCGCCCGCTTCCACTGTTATTGCTTTAATGCTCACTGAAGATTCAAAATGCCTCGCAGATTCTAACAATGTTTTCAATAAGTTCGGCAATTACGGTACGTTCATCATTTTGGTTCACGATTGCATGCAATTCTCAAATCATAGTGTCTATTATTATCATGATACCTTTCCATTTAAAATAAATGTAAACTATTATTTTCATTCATATCTCCTTAAAAATCTAAGATCTAAGATTACTATGAACTTAATTTTATATTATTTTGAATCACAAATATGACTGAGTATACATTTTAAATTGCAGAGCCTCGTATATGTTCCATGGATATCTTTCAACGCCTTTGGATGGTGGATACCATTGAATGTTTAGGAATCGATAGACATTTCAAAAATGAGATACAAGTTTCGCTGGATTATGTTTACAGGTTAGTGCTAAATTTAATTTGATTATAGATTTCGTTTAATTTTTTAAAAAGTTGTTTTTAGTGTGATTTTTTGGATTTTTTAGTTGAAAAATTTGACCTGAAATTTTGATTTGTGTTATTTAAACTGGTTTTTTTTATTATTTATATGGAATAGTAATTTATAAATTCAGGTTTTTGTGATCCATATTACATTAAGAAGAGATTATTTGGTTAGAAATTACATTTTCTCTTAT
>APFE031036077.1:0-13852 GCA_000404065.3 Pinus taeda | reverse complement strand
ACATTGTTGAATCTTGCACAATACTCCAAAACGGTCTCCTGAGGGCCTCGTTTGATTGTATCATATTCACCCAATATGTGCAAGGGATCTTTCTTCTTTTCCCATCTATTAGTAAAGGAAAGGTAAAGCTCATCAGGATTTGTTATGGTATTTGCAGTGAGTGACCTAAACCAGGTTCTTACATCCCCTGTCAGGCTCTGAACAAAAATTCTCATTCTTACACTATCATCATCAATTTCATAGTTCTCAAAATGATCTTGCATCCTTCTAGCATGCTGAATGGCTGTGAAAAGGCCAATGAAGTCAAAGTATGAGATTTTGGATTGGTAGTCATGAGGCAGGGCTGCAGCATTGGCAGGTAACTGCAGGGGTGCATATCTATTGGCCATATTTGCAGGGTTTATAGGGTTGATAGGGATAACCTGGACAACAAGAACTATTGGGACAATGGGGGAAATAGGTATGGCAAAGACTACAGTGTTGGTCAAGGGAATGTGTGAAGTGGATGAAGGTGTGAAAGGAGGGCTTTGAGATGTAGATGGTGAACTAGGGGAACCAGGGGTAGACCGAAATAGAACCTTGATTGGAGTGAGAACGGGGTTAAGGTAGACTGTCTCAGGGCTCAAGTCAGAAGGATTTTCCTGTTTTTTCTACTTCCTAATGTTTTTAGGGATTGTGTTAGGATTTTCAACAACAGTTGGTGGGTTAGGGTCAGGATTTGACCTTGTATACCGTTGATTCTTCTTGGGAGCCAGCTTCTGAATAGTTTTCTAAGTATTTTTAGGATTTTCTTGTATCTGCAAGGGCTAGACAAGATTTTGGAACGACTGTGTATGTCTTAAAGCTAGTATGAAGATAGACTGAAGCAGCTTTTATGTAAACTTGTTAATGTAAAACAGAAATAGTTTTGAAAGCTTCCTGGCTAACTTTCAGGCTTCACCTGCAGCTTTAGGAAATCTACAGTAATTAGAAAATCCTGAGGTTGTCGCCAGTGGAGTCGCCATTTATGTTAACACCCAGGTTGTTCCCTTTGACTCCCAAGGGAATACGGCCGGGGTAACCACTAACCAAACTTTGGATTATAGATCCTAGCCTATCTATAATCAGAGAGGGCTCTCTCTTTAAGTTTCAGATATGCTTTGTGAGGATTTTAGGCTAGTTAAAAAGTTTCAGTTTCCTGTTTAAGAACTTTGGTTGGTGAACCTTTGTTGTAAGAAGGGCAATGAAGAGTGCAGAAGATGCTAATCCATTGGGCATATGGAGTCAGAAATGTGAGATAGTTCTGGTGCCTGTGATGGAGAAAGTTTTGCTGCAAGGCTAGATGGCTATTGTTAATATAATTTCCCAATTTAGTGAGTGAAACAACGGTAAGTGGAGTTACAGACAGTGTGATACAAATTTGAACAACAATTTCTACTCAGTAGCATAAATGAATTACTAAATAGTGACTGTGAGATATTCAGGGCTTATTGGAGCAGTTAAGAATTCCAATTTAAACATCTGAAGTTATAGAAAACATTTCTAGTGAAGATAGATTGAGATCAGGGTGTCTCCATGGACAAATCCTGAACTATTCTTTTTCTTTCTTTCCTAGATTTAGAACAACATATGAGAGTCATGAGGTAAACAAACAACAGAAACATTAACAGAGATAGAGAAACACGTATTATATCAAGCCATAGAACTAGAATCCTGTAGCATTCAATGGTTCCAATCACAGCATGCACCAGTAAGACTCAGTTCCTGTAAACTCCAAGCTTTATTTATAACATCCTTCTGAAAGTTACAACCGAGTTCTCATTTCTACATAAGAGAACAACAAAAACAATAACCCCTTGAAAGTTTGTGCGAGGGGGAATATATACAATAGGTTTTACAAAATATCTGAATGCTGAGTCATTTGATAAATTAACTATGCTCACCAACTTTACAAAATAGCAGATAAGAAAGTTATTGCTACTCTAAATGTAGGATAAATGGTCTTTAATTCTGTCAGAACTCTTCTTGACCTTTGGAGGAGACTGAGTCGGTTGAGCGTTCTGCTTTAATGCTAAATGATGTGAATGATGTGTATTTATACTCTGTCATGCTGTAGCTTTCTCGGCCCTGTTACCTGTAGCTGTCATTGTTGCTTTTGGTGGCCGAATCTTCCTGCTGAGTTGGCTCATTCCACCTTTTTCAGTCATAGTATACGCAACAAATTTTCTGAATGTGATGACTTATATATTTCGATGACAAAACTTTGATGAAACCCCCTGTTTATAATAATAACTGTATCATTGAGGTCCACCATTCCTGTGTAGGCAATTGATGCCTCAAAATTGCATCCAAGGTCTCATCTGCCTCTGTGTATTTGTAGAAGTTCGGAGGCAACTTCAAATAAATGGTTGATCTCATTCATAATAAAAAACAAATTCTCTACTCTGTCATAGAGACTTTTCCCAGATGTTGGCCCTGTTTCCTGTGAGCTGCTTGATCCTTGACTGATCTGATTGGTAGCAAATGTGTTCACCCTTTTTGCATAAACCTCATGGGATAGAAGTTTCCCCGCACTGTTGAGCAAGCTTGGAAGACCTCTGCCCTGTAATGTTGCAAACTTGTCCATGAACCTATTGACCTCTGTTTGCATGTCCTGGCTTCTTCTATCCAATCTCTGAACTAGGCTTTTCAGTGTGAGGACCCTATTTATTAGCTGGATAGTTTCTGTCCTGTTGGAGATCCCAATTGCTGCCAGCTGAGGACCTGTCCGGTTATTAAGCACATTAATCATTCTGCTGGCTATCTCAGGCATACTGCCTAGAGATGCCCTTGCTCTATGGACTTCCTTTTGTTCTTTGCCTATAAGCTCCATTTGCTCATGGATAGTTTGAATGTATTGCCACTGATCCGTTATTGATTGGCCAATGTGGGTCCACAAAACTGTCCTAATCTCAGCCACCACTTTGTTAAGGGTGAGCTCTTTCTCCAGCTCCTTTATCCTTTCTTTGAGAGCTTTTATTTCTCTCCCTTTCTCAGCCACATTCTGCTTGGATTTGTCATACTTCTCATTCAGCTTGGCCAAATTCTCCTTGGCTCCATTCAGTTCTGTCATTTGGGCTTCGAGGGCCTGGATCTCACTCATCAATTTCTGCATGTCGAGGCTCGGAGC
This sequence comes from Pinus taeda, assembly GCA_000404065.3. Lineage (NCBI taxonomy): Eukaryota > Viridiplantae > Streptophyta > Pinopsida > Pinales > Pinaceae > Pinus > Pinus taeda. Next base: position 10,704 of record APFE031036077.1, on the reverse strand, counting down.
CTGCTCTGTAGTTGGTGCTGGTGCTGCTGTTGATGTTGATGGTGCTGCCATTTCTGTGGGAGGAGGGGTAGTATTTGGGGGCTCCTCAAGGTTTATAACCTCTGGAGGGGGCTGAGAAGTCTGGCCTCCCTCTTTCTGCTGCAGGGCTGCCTGCAGTGTAGCCTCTGTGTCCTCCAACTTCCCTTCTGTCTGCACTAGCTGCTTGTGCAGTGCTACCAGCAATGTAGCTACCTCTTGGTCTTGCCTCTGCTGAGCAACTTCATCTGTTTGGGGCTGAATGGTTGTTGGGAGCTTCACCTTCTTTCTTAGGGCTGCAAGGTCTGCATCTCTTATCTTCAGCAGTGATTGTATGGCTTTTGGATCCTTGGGGTCATGCCCAAGCTCTATAATTATATCCTCCAAAGACTTGATCCTGTTGTCTTTGGCCAGGGAGGATGCCTTCTCCAACTCAAGTTGGGCAACTGTATTATTTAGGCTGTTTTCCAACCTATTAGCCAACATTGTTTTGTCTGCCAATGTTGCATAGACCATCTCACCCTTTTTCTTGTGAAGCTCTATTTGGTCCATAGGGTGGATGTCCTTTGCAAGAACCTCAAGGTTGGTTCTTATATAGTCTGCAGCTGACTATGGCTGCAGCATGGTGGGCATGAAATGACTCATGGTCATTTTTCCTTCTGTGATGTCATAGGCTGACATAAGCCTTTGTTGATTGGTGGGGGCCATCTTCAGCAACTGGTTGTAGATTTGGAGCCTGAGTGGCTCATTTCTCCTCTTGATCTCAATAAATTGTTGCTTGATGCCTGCCTCTGCTCTCCTTTGATGACTTGAGCAGCTGACCTCTCCTCCAATAGTTCTCTCTTGTTCCTGTTGAAAGGAACTAGCCGATTCCTCCATACTTGGTGGGCCCATTCCCAACGATTGCCCCATAGGCATTTCTTCCTCAGAGAGGGGATTTAATCTCTGCCTTTTCTCCCCTTGATTTGTTGATGTGGTGAGGAGAGTTTCCTATTCTCCGTCCCTCTTCTTTCCCTTTTCCTCCTTTTGTGGAGTTTGAAGCACTGAGGCCTCCACTGCCTTTTCTTGCCCAGAAGGCATTTTCTCTTGAGCCTGTTTCTCAGTAGGTGTTGGGGCTTCAGCCATTTGCTCTTGCTGCATAGGCTATCCCTCTTCTTGATGTTCTTCTCACTGTTCAACCTCCTTTTCTACTTGTTGTTCTGTTTGCTGCTCTATCCTAGGAGGTGGCTGTTCCTGCTCCACCTACTTGCCCTTATCTTTGCTTGATTCCTGTTGGGCAATTCCGGTTGTTTGCTGCTGGGCTGTGGAAGATGAGGCAGCTGCTCCAATTTGCCTTTGACAGGAGGAAGAAACCTGTCCACAAGTTTCTAAGTCAGCCTCTTTTTCAAGATTCCTTGCCTCTCTTTGTAGCATTTGCTCGCTACCAATTGGCTCTTCTAGGGTGCCCTCTTTCCAGCTTAAAGTATTGGCATACTGCTCAATATGAGGCAATTTAACGTGAGCGTAGCCATCCAATTTGTAGTTTATCCTCCTGAGGGAAATGAAGTGGTTGGGGTCATAAGGCACCCATTTGAAGCTGGTTTGCAGTGTGAGGGTCTCTAGGATCAGGTCAGCTTCCTTCCATCCTTCCTCCCTTTTATTGTATAGAAAAGGGCCTAGCTGATTTCTCACCTTTAGTTGCACCTTTTTATTTTTGCTTTGGAAATGGACAAAGTCTGCATTTCCAAACTGCCTAAAGTACTCTAGGGAAAAGAGTCTCATAGGGACATGTCTTGGTAGCCTATAAGGACTCAACTCACAGCCATATATTCTAATTACTGTGTGGTGTTGGTAAAAGTACCAATCACCAATGTTGTAGGCCTTTGAGAGGTGAAGGATTCTTTGCATTTCTTCTGTCAATCTGGGAGGAGGGACACCCAATAACAAGGTCATGGCTGGATGGATGAAAAGGTCAATGAATTCACAATAGGTGTAAGGTGAATAAGCTAAAATATGACAGACTGAAGACCAAAACACAACCGACCTTGGGCTTCCCTGGGCATCTAGCCTTTTGAGAGGGACAAGGAAGGCATCAGTTTGATAAAACAAGAATAAATGATATATGTACCTGGTGTATTTAAACACCTTTTGCCTTTCTAGATTCATTAATTGCTCATGAATCCTATTGGCAATAAAAGTGGTAAAATCATAATGTACAGCAGGAGGCATTCCTGGGGAGAAAATGGACAGCATGGCCATAATGGTTTCATCCACATCCTCATATGACCCATAACCCAGGATGTAACTGCTCAACTCCACCAGCATTTTGCCCAGCTCATTGAGATACTGATAAGCTATAGGAAGGGTGGTGCTCATAGCTTCAAATTGTGGCTGGATAAACAACTGACTAATTCTGGCAACCTGAGCACTGGACAACTTGCCCCCTTTCGTTATCAAGTCATCGATGGAGAGAGGAGTTAGGGGTTTTGTGGTCTGAAAGTGGAGCATTTCATTGATGGCCTCAGTGGTTATATGGAACAATACTGAGCCTGAGGGGCTGAGGACGGCTCTCTGACAGGGGTCATAGCTCGACCTGCATTGATTTATCAAGTCTGGGAGGACATTGACTTGAGGAAGGTTGTAAATGGGTATGTGGGAGTCCCAAATTCCTAAGGTATCAGCCCCACTGAGATATTGGGCCTTTAACTCATTCAACAGGTGAATATTGAATTTGGTTGTCATGGCCATGGAGTCTAACATCTGGTAATCTCTATCACCCAGGGCCTTCCACTCTAGCTCTCTGTGTGGGGCGTTCAGAGGCTGAACATTCAGGGCTATTGGTGTTTCCATGGCTGGGTAGTACTTGTGAGTTTGTACTGAAACTGGCTTTAGTGGGCAGGAGAACACAGAGGGCTAATTTTGCAGAAGTAAAACCAATTGTAAGGGTAAATGAGGCAACTGTGGTGACAAATGGCGTAGAATTCTCAAAGGGAGTTAATTAGGGACTGCAAGAACTAGCAACTCTGTTTTTCCAGTGAATTATGCCTTTCAGGTTTTCAGTCCACGAATGCACGGACAGAGTGTGAATTTAGGAAAAGGCGACTGTATATGGGTTTAGCAGGTGAAATTCGACCCTACCACTGTAAAGGGATGCTGGTTTACCGGGAATTTACTGGTAAACTGGTTGCAATTACTCTTGTTTATTGAGTGTTGTAGAATTATGGACAGAAGCAAGCTCTGAGGGGATTCTTTCGGAAAATACGTGGTGAATTGCCGGCAATGGTCGCAAATGCAGGCGGGTGGGAGGCGGCAGCGTCCTTCAGGTTGATTTTTGTAGGTTGGCGACAGGTGGTCGTAAATTACATGCAGAGGTGAGCAATAGTTCAATTCGCAAAAGTGAGAAAAAACGTGAAAATTGGCTAAAATATGGACTTTTGGTTATTGGTGCGCTTTTTGGATGACGTCAGCATGACGTCATCAGGTGGGATCAGGGTCGAGTGACGTCAGCATGACATCATCGAGTGACGTGGCAACCTGTGAGTGGTCCACGGGGATTGCACAGGTGGCGGACACGTTGGAGCGCTGGCAGGTGATGGCGCTGACAGGGCACCGAGTGGAAGTGACGTGGGCGGGCGTAGCGCTGGCTTGGGTAGGCGGTATTGCTGAACAGTAAGTGGGTTTTCTCGGACCGCCTTCTATACGGTCGCGGTATTGTCAGAAGGCGACCCAAGAAAATCTGGGGGTGACGCGTGGCAGAGGCCTGACGTCACCCTCTGACAGTTTCTCGGGTGGTATCTTTCGGTCACAGAGGTCCGTCTGATATGCATGTGGGCCGTCGGATGGGAAAGCCCAGATCCGACGATCGATGGGTTGATAAGTTGCAAGAACGATATAGAAGGCGGGCAACATAAAATATTAATATTTTTGGAAATACGAGCCCAGCGGAAACATTAGCAAAAGTGGGTTTTCGGGTTGTTTTGCAGAGTTACGGGTTAAATGGATTTTTACAAAGGTTAACTTGCAAAGCGGGTTTTGGCTAATTAATTCGATCAAATCCCGGATTAATCCTAGGAATAATTATTTAGCACTCTTTGGGTCGCGCTCAAATGTTTTTAGCGCTTGAAGAGATTAAAAATCATACATAGAGCTATAATGCTCGGGGGAGGGGATACTTAGATTTTTTGGGTTTTTTGCCAAGTTTTACATAGTAATAGGGGAATAGGGGGTATAGGGAGTTAAATAGTAATAGGTTAGTAGTTAATATGAGTGAGAGGGGTGGATGGGGGGGGTGGAATACTAAGTTTTTTTTATATGAAATCAACTTAGTTTTTTGGAAGTAGATCAAAATGAAAAGAATATTTGCACAAGAAATGTGGCTCTTTAAAGAGACTAGGACCAACAACAGACTTTGACTTTCTTTGTGAACATGGGTGGCATAGGGATGTTAGTCATGAATGTGATAGGGGGTGATTTGGAGGTTAGACATGCTCCATTAAGCTTCTGCAAGACTGCTGCAAATAGGCCATTTGTAGTGGCACCATGTTTTTACCTTTGCTTTAGGCCAGTGAAATGCCATGAACCATGCTTTCTGCAACCCCCTCTGCCTACCCACTCTATTGCCTAGCATTTTTTGTTACTCCACGGAGGGTGCACTTAGATTTTCAAACCCTTTTGTGCCTTTTCTTTTCCTTTTGATTTCCTTTGATTTTCTATCTAAAGCTACCCTTATTGCTTCCAAGGCCCCAGATTAAACAATTGGGAACCTTTTTTCTCTACCTATCTACTTTACCTGCCAAGATTGAGCTGTTTGGACAGGTTTCTTTCTCTAATCTACAACAAAAATTGAAACATGGCATGACCCAGCTTAGGTTGTTGGATCACCCATTCTAAGGTAAGGCAGCATCAACCAAATGTAGGTATACTTTCTCTACAAAAATATGAGATCTTTGTATCATCAAAGTAGATCATATTGGCACTTCCCCTCCCAATCATGAAAAATGAAACCTATTGGTATAGGTAGCTAACATGGAGCCTAATTATCTTATTTATTCAGGGTTCTTTGTTTCAGCCAAATGTATACCCTAGGAAGATTGTACACCCCTCCACATGGGGGGGACTATGGGGGGAGTTAGTCCCCCCCAGCTAGGGGGGTTCGGGGGCAGCGCCCCCGAAGCTAAAAATAGATGTAAATTTGCATTTTAAAATATTGTAATTTCATAGTCAAACTAGACTATTCATTAGGCGGATGATATGACATTAGAAGTTATGTTTAATTTAGAGTTTTTTTTTCCCTATAAGGCAACCCCTCACTATATATGAGGGAATTGTATTTTGGTTGTGTATATGTGTACTCTAAGCGAGGAAGAGAGAGGAGATTGTGTGAGAACGAAGAGGGAATTACAGCGGATCTGTAGTAGGTTGTATCTCTTCATTTTGTTGGATAATATAAAAGGAAGGATTGGTTGTTTCTCAATGGACGTAGCCCAAATTGGGTGCACCACATATATCTCTGCCGCTCTTGTTTTATGTGTTTTATGTGTTTCTGTTTCTGCAATATTTTATGTGTTTCATTTTTTTTTAATATATAATTTTCTAACAACTGGTATCAGAGCCGAAGGTCTATTTGGCTGATAAACTCGTAGGAGAGAAGGGTTCCTAGTTTGAGTGGGAGCGATGGCAGAAGATGGTAGGTTTAGGGTTGAAAATTTTAATGACCAAAACTACCAGTTGTGGAAGATGCAGATGGAAGATTATATGTATCAAAAAGATCTATACCTACCATTGAGCGAAAAGACAAATAAGTTTACGAGTATGATAGACACAAAATGGGATAGTCTCAACAAAAAAACACTTTGAATAATACGGCTATGCCTAGCAGCGTCGGTAGCCTTTAATATTTCAAAGGGAACGACAATAGAGGGTTTAATGTCCACATTGGCCAAATTATATGAAAAACCCTCGACCTCAAATAAGGTATTTCTTATGAAGAATTTATTTAATATGAATATGTCAAAAGGTGGATTTGTTCCTGATCATTTAAAAGAATTTAATACGGTTACCAGTTAGTTAAGTTCAGTAGGGGTAACTTTTGATGATGAATTTAGGGCTCTGTTATTTCTGTGCTCATTGCCAGAAAGTTGGAATGGTTTAGTTATGGCCATTAGTAACTGTCTTTGGATCTAGTACTTTAAATTTTGATGATGTTGTCGGTGCAATCCTCAAAGAGGAAATCTGACGGAAAAGCTCCGGTGAGACATCAGGTAATGCTTTGATTGTTGATCCAGGTGGATGTTGGTGGCCACCCACCTATCGCACTTGGACCCCACCATTGTTTCTTTTAGTTTTTCAGTTTCCTAAATTGTAGCACAGTTTACTATTTTCGGCAGTTTTTCAAGTCCTGAACTTTTGGAGCCGTTTTGAGGCCCTAAACGACATTTTTTGGGTAAACGAGGGCCAACATGGGTTATAAATTGATTTTGGCCACTTGAAATTTGTAGTCCTCATATATATATTTCTAACGAGGTATTGTGCACGTCAAACAAAGATCATATGCCAAAGTTACGACCTCGGGGAGTTGGTGTACCAACTTACCCAAATGGGGCCCATAGTTTGGCACTTCATCTCCTAGGGTTAGGTTTTTGGACGTTTAGGGTTTTCCATTGTTTCTCAATAATAAGTAGGCCTTTGAGCCTCTTTGTAACTCAATTGAGAGGCATGTAGCCATCACATCTCTTCTCAGATATAAGCTACCATCGCCCGAGCTAGTCTTACTTCATTATGTTTGTAAGCACATTTCAGTATTTCATACTAATGAAATGAAGTGTCATTTCTGTTGCATCTATATATTTATGTTTATGCATGTAATTTGTTGCGTTCTTGTTTAATCTGGATCAATGGTATCAGAGAGGTCTTCTCTTTCTTTCTTTTTCTTTACATGTCCCCAATGAGGTCGGGATATAAGGCGTTAGGGTTTGAACTGGTCAAACATTTGCAAGACTAGCCTCGCAAATCCCATCGTCCTCCCATATCAGATGAAAAAAAATACGAGGGGGCAGGAGATCCTATCAAAATCTTGCTTGAAGAAACCCTCGAGCGACAAAGGAACATGATGATGGACAACTTTGCCCAGATCCTTCAATAGCTACCCAGGGGTGACACATCTACTTCCAGCAGTTACTCTAGAAGTGCCACACCTTTTAAGGTACAAGTTAACTTTGACATTCCCATATTTGAGGGTCAGATAGATGCGAATGTTATAGATAAATGGTGAAATCTGCTAGAAGGATATTTTTCAATTCATGATTTTTCCAGCTAGGAAAAAATCACTTTTGTACTTCTCAAAGTTGCCTCCCACGTCAAGGACTAGTGGGAAACCTACTGCGAGAAAAAGGATGAAATTATAGCCTCATTTTTTCAGCCACATCCACTTGGAATTCATTTCGGGATGCCATCAAGTAGTACTACCCTGTTAGAAGCTATGAGGATAAATACATAAAGTGTACCACGCTGCGGCAGGGAAGGGACCAAGACATGTCGGAGTTTACCAATATTTTTCATACCCTTCGCACAAATTTTGGTATCAAGGATTCTGAGCGGCATTTGTTACTCAAATACTGCAATTGCCTACAACGATACACCCAGGACGAGATGGAGTTCCTGGATATCTCCTCGCTTGGCACGATGTACCTATACGCTGTCAAGATCAAGTAGAAGTTTAAACAAAAGAAGTGAGACTTTAGATCTACGAATCCGAAGAACAAAGGACAAAGTCAAGGTGGGCTGACCCAAGACAACTCGTCGAAGCTACAAGAAAAGAACACCACCACGAATTCAAAGAAGGACACAAGAAAGTGGTGTGACTTCCATAAGAGCCCCACTCACATCACAAGTGAGTGACAGGCCAAGCAGTCGTTGGTGGCCGAGTTGAAGGCTTCAAAATCATATGCATGTTCTGACCCTAAGTCAGAACCTGTTGTGGTAAAAACACAACACCCCCATTATTGATGTGTTCACTTCAAATAATGGGGACCCTTTCTATTAAAATTTTGGCTAAACACCTTTTTGGATTTTTATTTAGTTGATTGCCCTATGCTTTTGTTAATTCTTCGTTTTCTTTGTATTCTTGTTTTGATTGCTTTTTTAGAATCAATTTTTTATAGGCTTCCTATTGACGCTTGTTTCGCCTCATTTCGTCAACTGGTTTGAAAATGGCACTCCTTTGAAGTCTCATCATTTACCTAGCCTGGGTTAAAAAATACATAAAATGTACAATATTGCATTTTGTAAATAAATTAGGTCAATAAGGCATTCATTTTAAATATTAACTCGTAGCGAGTTTTTACTAACATTTTTCGTTTTTAGTTATGCAACCAAATCATTAAGTATCGAGATTTAAGAAATTTACTCCAATTTCTAAATCAAATTATTAATCTCGAAAACCCAAAATTTTCGAAGTGGCTGTAGTTTATTTTTATATTTTTACTTTTATTAAGAGTGGTTGTAGTTTATGAAATAATCCTCATAAAATAAAACCAAAATAAAAATTGATTTTTAATATTAAATCTTAAATTAATTATTATTTAATATAATTAATTAAATTAAATTAAAATTTAGTATATAAAAAAATTATATCGCATCGGAGCTTTTGCATTAAACAAGTTTTAAAAAACCCCGATACATACCATGCCCCGATGCGATATCGGATCGGGGAATTTAATTTGACATATTTTAAAAAACCCGAAGGGCATATCCCCGATCGCCGAAATTTTAAAAAAAGCCCGAAAGGCATATGGGCATGATGCATTAATTCAAGTTTTATTAAAAGCTTGGTATTTATTTCAAGTTTTGATCATACGTATGGATAAAGTGAAAAAAGGTAAATAAAGTGAGGGAATGGTAGGATTAGTTAATTAATATTAAAACAAATATTTATAATATTTAAAATAATAAATATTTAAATAATTAATTATATAAATTTAATTAATTAAAATTAAATTAAAATTTCATTTTATTAATTATTAATGGAATTAATTGGTTAATTAGTTTATAATAGTTATATTTCAGTTAATTAGATATAATTAATAAATAGATTAATATTAATTAACAATTAGTTTATAATTAGCAATCAAATGAGAATTAATTAGAGACTAATTTAGCATTAGTTTTTAATTACAATATTTTTAGCCCAGCAACAGAATTTCCAGATTTATGACAGATTTGATCCATCCACTTTGGAGGCTTATAGATTGAGTTATACTTGGCCAAATGAGGCTCAAGACGGCTCGTTGGAAAGATAAAAATCAAGAAGAATATTTCTGAGGAGGTTTCACTAACAGATTTAATCATTTATTGGGTCAAAAATCAGGCAGAAGATCAAGCTCCGAATTTTGAAAACAAAATCAATTTTCTGAGATATTTTCTTCATTTTCATTTGTCCAAAACCTCTTCTAATTGCAGATCCATTGTTTAATCATATCTCTGGCCAATTAAACCATCCCAGGCATCAAGAGAAACTTTATATTTTATTTTCAATTATTTATTTAAATGGAATTTGATTGGATTTGATTTAAATGCCAGCAATACCATGTTGATTTTATTGTTTCATTTTAATTTATTTTGATTTATTTTTGTAGGAAAACAGTGGAAGAAATATGGAGAAAAATATCTCAATCAATGAGAATGTTCCAGCAATTGAAGATCAGAGTTTTGAGCAAGTAAAATTGGATTTAGCATATTTCTCTTCAACAAACTCTTCTCTCAAGAATTCCTTCAAAAAATAGTATAAGTAATAGATTGCAGAATGTAATAGGGGCTGCTCTCCTCTGCAATTTTAGACTTCTAAAAGCACTATTGTAATAGGAATTTAGATTTGTAGGAGAGAGGAGAGAAAATCTCAGATCTGGGGATTATTGAGGATTTTCCCTTTGTATCTTGAATTATGTGTGAGGGGCAGAGTTTGCACTATTGTGGCTCTAGTTTTGAAGGCAGAAGTTCAAGCAATGTAAAGGGCCGTTGGAGACCAAGGACAGAGAAATGGATGCAATAAATTGGTATTTCTAATACTATTGTTTCAAATATCAGTTTTAATTTATGGTGACAGGAATGTGTCATTTTATTCATGTTTGTGCACTATTGTCAATATGGGTAATTTGTTTCAATCTTGTTATTATGTATCTCTGTTTTTATGGATTAATTTCTCATTTTGAGTAACTACTTACTTTGAAATCTGTCTTATGAAACCAATTTATTGAATGGTAATGTGTTGTGAACTATTTCCACATATCATTATTCAATTATTGGATTTATTGATTTGATAATCAATATCATTTTGTGAACTACTTTCTGAATGTTATTGGTTTATTATTTCAAGTTTTAAGGTCTCAATAGAATGTGTTTTTGTAACCATAATATTTGTTAATTGAACTACTTCATTAACTTGATATTCATTATAAACAAGAGATATTTAAATCCCAATACTTTAATTATCTTGCTCTTAGTTGGGTTAGATCTATATCTGCCTAATTAAGATAGGATTTAGATTAGTTTCTTTTGCTTGCATCATAGAATAAGCTTGCATTTAGAGTAAATTATATATTCTGTTAAGTCCTCTCCTCAAGGAGGCAAAACTTTAGTTGTGGCTTGGCTGAACCCAAATCAGCTTAAGGGTCATCCTCTTGCCTAATCAGCAAGGAGAAGTGATCTGATATCCCT
>APFE031036076.1:0-13625 GCA_000404065.3 Pinus taeda | reverse complement strand
TTCCTAATTGAGTTTTATGTCCTATGTAGAGGGTATGACTATACCACCGACCCACAAAAGCTAAAACTATCCCCTTCCACTTTGAAAGGGGAAACTCTAAGATGGTTTATGGGTCTGGGTGGGCGAACTACCAATTCTTGGGACGAAATGAAAACCTCCTTCCTCAAAATATACCAAGACTTTTGTAAAACTAGGGAACTGAAAGATGAGATTTTTAAGATGACTACAAAAGATAATGAAACACTAGAAGAATATGTAGAACAATTTAATTATAATTTGCAGAGGTATCCACACACTACCCTACCAAAACAAGTCCTAAGATTTATCTTAATTAAAGGAATGAAAGAGGAATGGGTAGAAACTCTAAACTTAATGGGAAAAGGAGATATTTCTCAGGAAGATTATAATGAAATTATTCGTTTGTGTATTAGGGGTTCGCGGGGAAGAACATGCACAAGAGCAGGAAGCCAAGATCCCATGAGTAGAGGAAGAAAACCACATATTGGAGGTGTAACACGGATGGAGATCAGTAACCTCCTGGAATATCTTAAGACGGACATCCTGGGCACTCTTACAACACAACTGGATGTCCTATAGGCTAAACAAAAACAGGCTTTAGCAGAACAAAATTTGGCCATCTTCTGTCCACGTTATCGAAAGAAGCATAGTCAATGAGAATGCCCATTAGACACGGTTCAAACGTGCACTATCTGTACTAAAGATCACGACACCGAACAATGTCCATCATTACCAGGGCTGAAAGCAATATTCAAAGAAGCAAAGGAAGAAACAGAATCGGTATATCTGATGAACCAACGTCGATAATGACAAGCTAAACCTACAGGTATGTCACAAGGCGCACCCCAATTCTTTCCTTCCTCGTAGTTTAATCAACAATAGAACCTTGGGGCAGCTTGGCAAGGCCAATCGTCCTATCCAAATTGGAAAAGCCCACCATTCCCTATGAGATCCTGGCCAACACAATCTTTTGCAGGAAATGGCTGGCTGAATTCGCTTTTTACTCCTGTTTGGCAAGGCAATCCCTATCAATCCCAGTGGCCTGCCTCCACCTCTCAAAATCCAAACTGGTCTACAAATTGGTAGCGACCTTTGGGGATATCCAATGTACCTATGGGAATGGGCCCTCAACCTCAACCCGCACTGTCAGCTCTGTATACATTATAGCAGAATTCTCAACCTCTTCTACGGTCGCAGTTACCAGCTCAGCCGAACCCGAATCCTAATAACCGACCAGTCTGGTTAGTACAGATTATCAAAAACTCAGAGTATGAGATTGAGTAGAAAGAATGTAATGAGCTCAGATTGAGGTCAGGGCGTGTCATCACCCCTAAGGAAAACATGGGCCAACATTCAATTGAAAATGTAACTCCACCTGTACATATTCCATCACTTATAAAAAATAATGAACCAAAGCAAGCGGAAGAAACAGATCAGAATGATGACCCTAAAAAACTTATAGTTACTTCTCCTCCATTCTCTGAAATATTTACAATACCTAAACCGATCGCCTACCCTGATTTCGATCTTGTAAGGGAACTAAAAAATTTGTGTATTAAGATCCCTCTCCTCTAGGCCATTCAAGACATTCCCATCTATGCCAAAAAAATAAAAGAACTGTGTGTAAGGAAGCCTGTGAGGAAGGTAAAAACTTCACCCACTATCCATCTTGTAGGAACCTTATCCGATTTACTCTTGGGAGAGGAAACTCCAGTAAAGTACGAAGATCCTGGAAACCCCATAGTAACAGTTCAGATATATGGCCGCTCTTTTCCCAATACACTAGTTGATATAGGAGCCAACATTAACCTATTAATGACAGAAACTTGTCAAGCACTTGGTATTACAACCCTGGAACCAACCAACACTTTATTAGAACTTGCTGACCAATCGGTGGTAAGACCAGAAACGACTTTACAAGATATCACAATTTCTGTTGACCCATGGGAATATCCAGTAGATTTCCTGGTTATAAACCCAAGGAGTCAGTTGGATGGGCATCCTCTGATTCTGGGCCAACCTTGGCTGGAAACAACTGATGCATATTTTGGCTGCCGAGAAGGCAGCATGACTATTACAAAGGGGGATGATGTAAAAAACCTGGTGTTATATCCTGCTACCAGGCCAAGTTTTCCCATTGTAAAAATATGTAAGCAGCCACCAGCGTACCTAGAAGAAAGCATCTGTTCACCACTCACAGTAGCAGAGGCACTATAATTTAAAGATCAGACTGAAGATGACATTATCAATAATTTTATAAATCAGCTAGCTAATGTGAGTAATGTACAACGTTAGATGTTGAAAGAAATCCTTGATAACAAAGCCATGGAAGATCCCCTGAAGGATATAGACGACCAACATATTCAGACGACTGTTGTTCATAATAGCAAACCCATTGAGATTGAGCCAGAAAAAGTTCTAAATATCAATGACAATCTGGATAGCGAACAACAGCAGAAGCTTATCCAGGTCTTACAGAAAAATAAAGGGGCTTTTGCCTGGGATTATCCTGATATGAAAGGGATAGACCCACAGCTATGTACACACCATATCTATATAGAGAAGGATGCTCGACCCATCTAGCAACCTCAATGGAGGTTGAACCCACACCTCAAGGACATCGTGAAAGAGGAATTGCAGAAGCTACTCGATGTATATTTTATTTATCCTATCTCAGATAGTAAATGGGTCTCTCCATTGGTAGTCGTCCCTAAGAAAAATGGGAAGTGGCGTATTTGTGTAGACTATTGGGAGCTAAACGAGGAAACACAAAAAGATCACTTCCCCCTCCCATTCATTGATCAAGTCCTCGATACGTTGGCAAGGAAGCAGTTCTTCTCCTTTTTAGACGTTTCAGTGGCTGCAATCAAATTCAGTTTGTTCCTGAAAACCAGAATAAAACAACCTGCACCTGTCCTTGGGGCACATTCGCATACAGGGTATTGCCATTTGGCTTGTCTAATGCCCCAACCATGTTCTAGAGAGCTATACTCAATATCTTTGCCGATCTAATAAATGAAGGACTAGAGGTATATATGGATGACTTTACTCCATATGGGGATGACTTCGATCAAGAATTACAAACACTAGAAAAGGTATTCGAACAATGCATTTCTAACAAATTATGTTTAAGCAATGTCAAGTGTCACATGATGATGACCGAGGGCGTGATCCTGGGACATTATATCTCTGCAGTGAGAATACAGGTAGATCCAACAAAAATACAAGTAATTCTTTTACTGCCTATCATCTGCACTCAAACAGAGGTATGTAGCTTCTTGGGATATGTAGGTTATTATCGTAGGTTTATTAAAAAAAATTCACAGATTGATGCACCCTTATATGCTCTAACTGGAAATTTTGATTTTAGTCGGTCTGACAAGTGTGACACAACTTTTGTAGGTTTAAAGAAACTAGTCTCAATGATGTCGGTATTACGTGGACCAAACTGGGAGCTACCTTTCCAAATCTCCACGGATGCATCAAATGTAGCTATAGGCACTATCCTCGGCCAAGAGGAGGATAAGAAACCTTATGCTATATATTATATTAGCAAAAATCTCACTTCTGCAGAACTTAATTATACAGTGACAGAAAAAGAATTCTTAGCACTTATTTATGCAATAAATAAATTTAGACACTATATAACTGACTACCAAGTCTTTTTGTATGCTGATCACTTTGCCATTCGATATTTAGCTAATAAACCGATCACAAATGGTCGAGTAACATGGTGGCTATTGCTTTTGCAGGAGTTCGGCATTACCATTAAAGATCGTCTAGGGAAGGAAAATCCAGTCGCTAATTTTCTATCTCGAACCCCGAAGGTGAATGATCCACTAGTGGTAGATGACCAATTTCCAGATGAACACCTGTTTTCTTTGGCAATCAAGATGCCATGGTACGCAAATGTGGCAAATTATCTAGCAGTAGGGAAGCTACCTAAACATTTGATGACAAGAGAAATAAAATTGATCGTTCAGCGTAGTGCCCGGTTCTCTTGGATAGGCGGATATCTTTTTCATATAGGGGGCGACATGTGTATACGCAGATGTATCTGCGAGGATGATATCCATGACATTCTGAAGCCTTTCCATGATGAACCTTGTGGGGGACATTTCGCAAATCGAAGGACATGACATAAGGTATTACAAATGGGCTATAATTGGCCCACTATTTTTAAGGATGCTAAAAAATATGCCTAGGCCTGCGATAGTTGCCAAAGGATGACCAACTTGGACAATCTGATGAAATGCCTCTGCAGCCCTAATTAGTCATAGAGCCCTTCGAGCTTTGGGCATTGGAATTTGTAGGTCCATTCCATCCGCCGTCCAATAAAAAGGCCTACATACTAGTAGCCACGAATTATGTGACAAAATAGGTGGAAACAATAGATTTACCAAGAGCCACAGAGGAAGCAGTGATTAACTTCCTTTTTGGGCTATTTGTGTGGTATGGATTACCGTGAGAAGTGATCATAGATGGGGGAAAGAAATTCACAGGGCACAAGATTACTGCCACTCTTAGAAACCATCATATTACGCACATGATCTCTTCTCTGTATCACCCGCAGGTGAACGGGCAAGTCGAAAGCACCAATAAGGTTATAGAAGCGATTCTAACCAAGATAGTCTCCACGCACCGACGAGATTGGGCTACGAGATTGCCAGAGGCCTTGTGGGCCTATCGTACGACTTGGAGGAATACTACTAGATACTCTCCATACCAGCTTGTGTTCGGTAAGGAACCAATTTTTCCAATCGAATTCAAAATAAAGACTCTAAGAATGGCCCAATATGTGGGGTTAGATTTAACAGAAGCCCAAACCAAGCATCTTCAGCAGATCAATGAACTAGATGAGGCTCGACTACTTGCTTTGAAATGAACTGCAATAATTCAGTAGCAAAGGGAAAAATGGCATGATAGCCTTATCAAGAAGAAAATGTTTCAAAGAGGGGATTGGGCACTTCTGTACGATTCCAGATTCCAGGACTTCGTGGGCAAGTTGCAAACAAGATGGCTCGACCCTTATGAGATTCAAGAAGTGCATAATAATGGCACTCTTACCTTGACTACCATCGACAGATCTTGCCATTATTTTAAGGTAAACAGGCATCGAGTGCACCTCTATCATCAACTGCTTACCAAGGATTATGTAAATAATGACTGAATGAATTTTTTGCAGAGCGTTTTCGACCGAATTCTGTGGAGGAACATTTCTTAAGTTATCAACTTTTAACCCTCGACTGTGTGTTTTAATACATTTCTTAAGTTACCAACTTTTAACCCTCGACTGTGTGCTTTAATCCAAAGAAACAGTGAAAAATGAAAAAAAAAAAAAACAAGATTCAATTCAAGCACAATATATTACTCTTTCTTTTGAAATAGTGCGCGTTGATCCTCAAGAGAGGGGAAATCCGAGAGATGTGAGAGAGAGGGGAAATTATACTTTGAGACTGATTATTCAGACGGGGCATTGAAACATTTATCTTCATTGCATGTATTGAGACTATCTCCTTTGTTTTGATGTTTCAAAGTCATGTGATCTTCAGCCTTAGCATGAGAGGAAGAAGAAGATCGGCAAGGGGTCGATGGAGGTATTGTCGGAGATGACGTCTCACTTCACTATATTGACTGCATTCTTTTCTGTTGAAGGGTTGCTAAGGATGTTCGCCATAGAGTCTAGAACTAGAATGGAATGACCTATTATCACTCTGCGTCGGTAAATTTAATTGGGGATTTTGCAGATACATATGAAATGATGGCGCCTTTGAAGTAGCAGAAGCTAAAGCAGCCTTCAATAGACCCCTGAAAGTTCCCTAAAGCAAATGTTAATATAGCCATTAAACTGTTTTAAAAGCTTCTCAGAATTTGATTAACCTATCTACAGTATAGGGTCCAATGAACCAGGTAAGTAAAGGAAGATCATAGACCTGTCCATTCGCTTTTCCAAAAATCTTTGTACACGTGCCTTCCTCGACTTTGAAAGCTCTGTAAAAATTAAGAAACCTCATGGCGTTTTCCTCATGCCTCTAAAATGTATTTCCTTCATAGTTGCTGAGGACGCCTCGTCTTCACCGCCGCCTCTTCCAGTCTTATCTTCATTCCCACTCTCGCCATCTCGCCATCTGTATGGTGTCTACTGCCATGGTGCTCAAAGATCCGTCTCCCTTCAAACAAACAAAAGTTGAACTTAACCCAATCGATTAGGGCAACAAAACATGGCAGTGCGGGTTCTGAAATTCAAAATTCCAATCTGGAGCGCCATTATACAATTCAAATTTTGGTGAAACCACTAGCTTACAGATGAAATTTGAATATTGAACACGTTTACAAGTTCAAACTTGAATATTGAGCGCGTTTTCAAATTCATATAACACGACATTAATGGCTACAATATTGATACGTATTCCCCCTGATACGCCATTTTGTATTTATCAGCAATCGAGCTCATGTATTTTATTTCGTATGACAACTTTCCATGGCAATTAATATTATATGGTATGGGTAATGGGTAGCATACGATACACGACATGCCGATACACATGCAGCTCGTTTCAATGGGCATCAATACAAACAACGAGATGGATGATCGCATCATGCATATGTCCATTACTATTAACCATAAAGTGTTTCCTGAAAATTAAATAGATGTCAGAGTGTCCGTGGCAATTAATATCATATGGTATGGGGAATGGGTAGCATACAATACACGACATGCCGATACACATGCTGCTCGTTTCAATGGGCATCAATACAAACAACGAGATGGATGATCGCATCATGCATATGTCCATTACTATTAACCAGAAAGTGTCGCCTGAAAATTAAATAGAGGTCAGAGTGTCCGTGCCCTGTGGTACGTAGGGAGTGTATTAATGGAACTATGGAGGTGGAAATAGGAACGGCCAACTCAGAGTGGCTTTCAAAATTTTGATGTGACTACTTATTCGGAAGAGGGAATTAAACGGAGCAGAACACTCTCATTAAATTTGTCGTAGGAGAAGGCAACCATTAAATCCTATGCTATTGGGTATTGAATGCCTTAACAATGACCGTGAGAGCGGAGGATTCTCACATTTGCTTTCACCGTAAACCCGTGTACATAATTTCTCCAGCAAACACACTTTCCGGTTAACAGTTGTGGAAATGGGTTGACGCATGATCCATGGCTCATGCGGATGCCAGATGATCCCCATGAGCATGATGGCCAATAAGTAATGTTTGCAGTCATATAGTACGTAATCGAGTCTGGCAAAATTAATGTTGAAAACCCATTTGAAGTGAATTGAAATTTGAATTTTGAAGGGCGCTATTCTATTTATTCCAATATCTGGTGCTTTTAATTAATTAAGCTTTTATTGCAGCTTGGCCATTTTCAGTTTTTGTGATAACCTCCCGCAACAGCGTCTTGCAGGTTTTCCATGGATCTGGCTATGGATGTTTATATTCCAGAAGATTATGTCAGAAGGCACTGCAAGCCAAATATATCGATGCAGAACGAGATGGCCGACTTTCTTTCAACGATGTGGAGGTCGCGGCGAGAAGAAGTTCGATTTGCTGGGCAAAAAAAATATGATGATCTCTGCTTCTATTAATCATAGAAATAGCAGCAGCGTCAAGGAGGACATTATTTTTAATTATTTCAATCCATAAACTCTTGCCCGACTATTTCCGTAGTTCCTTGGTCTACAGCTTGGAATAGCAGAGAAGTAGAATGTTGAACTATCTGCTTTTCTTTCGGTTTCGTTGCTTTGAGAAAATTTAGCAAACAATATTTTATTTAAAAGCTATAATACAAAAACAATACCAATGATTCAGATGGGACAAGTACACCGGAAGAGGTAACTGGTATTTCTAACAAAATCCAAGCTTATCCATGTATCGAAATTACTTGTATCCAATCCAATCCAAGCTTGTTCCAGTATGTTATTGAGTAATTATTCTACACATATTGTGATTAGGGTTTTAACGGAGTTTCAATGATTGGCTCTGACTGTGAAATTATTCCTCCTATTAATTTGATAAATCGTAACTTAAGATCTAATTAAGTCTCTTTAAATCATTTACCAACAATCTTTTGTGTAATAGGTGGCCATTAAACCAACATTTATCCACTGGTCATTTTATAGAGTTCAAAAAATCTGCAAAGTTTCACTTCCAAAAGAAACATCAAAGTTTTCGGAGACAATTTTTTCGTGGCTTGACAAGCAGAGAATATCGTAGGCCTTTCTTGGGAATTAATTCCATTTCATGTGATTGGGTTCGGATTCTGTTCTGAATTTCCCATGACCAAGAAAATGAATTCATCATCTCACTATTATTAGCTCTGCGCTGCATACAACGATTATTTTGGGATAATATTCCTATCAAAAATACTTACCCAATTTCTCTATTAGCAGATCGTGGTATTCACCGAGCGGGTTATATGCACAAATATGTGCTCCAACATGCTCAGAGCTATGGATGCAACTTTCCATCTTAAATATTACTGTATTCGGACATAGGGACATAGGTTAAGGAGTTTGACTATCCTGGTTTTTGGAATTTACCCAGACTGGTGGTGATCTATTAGTTTGATTAGTTTGTTTTTTGTTTTGAAAATTATAGAAATTTTAGTAATATTTTAATATAATTTGCAGAGATTTTTGTAAATCAAAGTTACAGTTGTGAAATTTCAAAATTTAAGATGCCTATAAATTTTTAATGCTAAATCTATTTCCACCATTAAAAACATAATTTAACCAATATGATTACAAAATTTCTTAAAATTATTTTACCCAAATTCTGATCACCATCTCACCCATTCCTCAACCTTAGTAAACAAGGCCATCAATTAATCAGTCAAACACCATTAAAATAAATCTATACAAATACATGTAATTGCCTACCTAGCATACTCTCGTTGGATGATACCTTATGTCATTCCAGAGCGGCGCTCTCTATAAATTCGACCCATCCTTTTTAATTTGACGACAGAAATTTCATTGCCTACCTGGCATACTCTCGTTGGATGATACCTTATGTCATGTTGCAGAGCGGTGCTCTCTATAAATTCGACCCACCCTTTTTAAGTTTGACGACTGAAATTTCCTTCAGGAAATTGTAAATTTTTGTTATTAAAACTGTGTTTTTAATATTATAAATAAATATATTGAAAATGTGTTTTCAGTGTATAAATAATTTCAAAATGATGAAAAATACGCAACAAATTACCAACATCAGAACCGCTTTGGGTAAAGATTACTCTAAATGGCTTTCTTTTGGGCCAAGTCTAGGGGTCACCTTTACCATGATTTTATGTGTTTCTAGAAATTTTCCACCTTCAAATTTTTTTAGAATTTTTAAATGGTAAATATTTTTGGAATTATAGTTTGTAATTTTTGTTTTTTAAAATTTCAAAATCATTTTTTTTAAATCAATGAGATTTCCATTATGACAATAAGTTATATGAGTGTTTATAGTGTTTCAAAAGTTTATTAATATTATTTTTACTAGATGTGTTAGTTAGTTAATTCACCATAATTCTATAATTTTGATATTAGCAAAAAATATTGAGATAACAAAAACAAAAGATTATTAAGAAACGAGAAAAGATTTACACAACTTATAGCCACAAGGAATAAGAAGAAGTTACAAGCATAGTGTTTACTATGCTAGAATCGATATGTGGTTGTTTAGGAAATTCACACTAAATGTGCTTCTCCATGTGCTCCAAGTGTTCCACTAGAAAAGTCACACGAGGCTCCAAACGAGCCAAATTGTCTTGCATCCTCCACTGGTTTATTTGTAGATCATCGAGGGATGATATGATCTCATTACAATCATCATGTTTCTCCTTGAGGACTTGCGCCAACAAAGTTTTTAATTGCCAGCATAAGGTGACCAAGTGGAAATATTGTGTTCCCCTCCCCCTATTGTGGCCTTGATCAAGGAGCCAATGACAAACTTCTCCAATAAGTTCCAAGTATGAGAAACATTATATCTCTTGGTGCATATTTTGCTCTAGCTTGTGTATGTTAGATTGGGTGCAAGGCGAGGTTGTAGCTTGAAAGGCAATAATCACCTTCTAGGCCCGAGTCTTAGCCCACGAATGGTTGGGCTATCCACAATTAGCTTTCCCACGTTTACCCCTCACTCGACGACTATGACCCCTTTTCCTAGACATAATGCTCCACACCGTTGACCCATATCTACACTTGCTAGGAGGGAACCCAATACACTAAATCTATAAATATCCACACTCAATCTATGTTGAGACAACACACGAATGACCACTCTCTTTCAAAATCGCTCTACCTACCCATCCCTTTAACACAAGTATGAAGGGCACCACCTTAAGGCACGCAAGACAAGGAGGAAGATAAGGTTGTGCCCAATCATCCAATGAAATACCAAACCCCGGGACAACTAAGGTCAAGGTAAGGGAACTAACTAGAAACCAAAGCAAAAATAAGAGTGGGAGCCAACTGAACAAAATAACTATGAATGTACCAAAAGGAAAACCCTGAGACTTGGAGTAATGACAATTCTAGATGGCAAAGAAACCTTGCAATAAACTAAAAAAATGGCCCTAAACTGGAGAGACCAAATACCTAGAATTACCTTGAAGCAAAATTTAAATTGTTGTTCGAACCTAGCAATTGTTGCATGCCTATAGCTCTCGTATCATCCAAAAATTTTAAATCCCTTGTTCAATTTCTTATAACCAACTTTCTCACAAGAGTTGGTTATCCTCCCCTGCTGAATGGAGCCTAAGAGTTGTAGCATATGATATAACCTACTGAAGAGAGAAAGACTTGCACGACAACACCACACTATCCACACCAAACCCAAAAACCCTGCAAAGGACCCCACACATTCAAATAGTTTCCAATTTGGAGAATAGCAGACTAAATTGTAGGGTAGCTTGGACAACACCCATGCAACCAATTGAACCCCCCCTCATCTTGTTGTTGTAGACACTTTGAAGGAAAAATCTGGAATAACGTCAAGGAATGAGCCATTAAATGTTTTTTATGCCACATGTATTGTGTTTGGGAAGTATACTATGCCACCACTTCCTTATTCATCAAGAGAGTAGATGGGGGTGACAAGTGCCCCGAGATCCCTTTCTCTGTACTTGTCCACCCCATCAAGGTAATTTTCAAAACCATATTAAATAAGTAAAATAACAGTAAAAATTTAAAATAAAATTTATATTTACTAGTATTTTATAAAAATATAAAAGTAAAATTATATTTTAATAGTTCCTCTTGAGAGTGCTTTAGTGGTTACCTTCTTTCTTCCCTTGCTTAATTCAATAATATTTAGTAATTACCCTCCAATTCATAGTTTCCTCATTTAATTCACTAAATTCTTCACTTCCAATGTTGTTTTACGTTAGAATTATTATTTTTTTTAATTATTTTGTTTTTATTATTTATGAAACATGGTAAAGATAAAACCTAATTCTTGTTTTATAATTTATGAAATACTATAAATATTAGATATAATTCATATGAGTTTTGAAGTAAAATTGTGTTATTTTATTCTTATAACATCTTAGGACGAAAGAGTATGTCACTTTTGCAATACCAAGATGGTGGAATATGATAAATACTTTCTCATGAATCGCCACTCATGGCTCTTTCTCATATCTGTTCTCATTTCCAAAACATTTGCCACACTACCAACTTTTTGCCTTTTCAAGTAAGCAAAACAATAGTGATCTTGGAATGCTTCTTTTTTTTTTTTAATCATAGTTCAACAAAATTTTAAAAAATGTCAATTAATCTCTTACCTTCTTAAGGTTCCATAAACAATATTAGTTTAGTAGACATTAATCATCATCACCATCTTCATTAATTTTTTTTAATTTAATTTATATAATAAAAATGTTTAATATTGTATTTAATTATTATTCACTTCAATTAATTTAATATATATGTAAAAGTTAAATTAAATTAATATTTTTTTTTAATTTTAAATTAACATAATATATATATGAATGATATTATTTTGTAATTCCATTTTAAATCTAATGACTCATTACTTTAATTTTCCAAAAACAAACATTTCACGTCATTGTAACACCTTATATTATTTAATACTATTATGTTATATAATATTAAACATAATATTATAACATTTAATATTATGATAAGCTTTTGCAATTATAAAACATTAAAATGGAAAATTATAAATAATTCAATTACCAACAAAAGAGGTCATATATTAATAAGAGACAAGAGTATCTTCTTCACCTTTATAAAGTTGTACCCAGAAAGTTTTGGTGGAATGCGCTTGTTCGTTAAAAAAAAAAAATCATTTGATCCCTTTAGAGAATTGGGGCATTGATCTTAAGAATTTGTATGAATCTTTGGACACTATGGGCACCATCTTAAATAATCCTATTAAAGCTGATATATTTTCTCTAAAAGACATTGAATCTAGGATTCATAAGCTCGCTAATGGGAAAGCTAAAGATATTAAACGATACCAAGCTGAAATATTTAAAATGGGAAGGTCTATCCTCATTCTTCATCTCCACAAGCTTATCAATTTGGCAGTAAAGCATGGCTTCCCTAAGCCTTGAACGCAAATCCATATTGTGCATATCTTTGAAAGTGGGGACAAAAATGTTCCTTCTAACTACAAGACTATTATGACTAGCCACATCTTAGCCAAACTATATGGGCTAATTTTGGAAAAGAAGATTAGCCTTTGGCTTGAAAGCCATGGTAAAAGAGATAAAGAGAAATTTGGTTTTAAGAGACCTCACTCCACTATTAACCACCTTGTCACTCTCAAGATCATTGCCAAGGAATGTCAAAATAGTAAAATCAATCTCTTCTATTGTTTTCTAGACTTTAGAAAAAAAATTGACACTATTCCTTGGGATAAGCTTTGAAAAATACTTGAAGAGATAATGGTTCCTCTTGAGTTGAGGATTTTTGTTATTCACCTTTACGATATTGTTGTTTCCAAGCTTAAGACCAACAAAGGGTGGTATAAATATATTAGATGCAATATCTGGGTTAAGCAAGGGTGTCCGTTATCCCCCACCCTTTTTGGAATTTACATCGATAAGCTAGAGAAGTGTTTGGAAACTACAGGTTGTAAGGGAACCAAGCTTGTTGGTATAATAATTACTCTTCTCCTTAATGACAATGATATCGTTCTTCTTTCTGAAGCCATGATGACCTAGACAAGTAGCTTAAGACTCTTCATGATTACTGCGCCAAGATGGGTATGACAGTTAATACCGATAAGACCAAAGTCGTGATAATTAAATCCAAAAATATCACCCATTGTAATTTATTCTATGATAACAATTACTTAGAACAGGTTTATGCTTATAAATATTTAGGTATTGACATTCCTTATCAGCTCAACTAGAATGATAGCATTGAGAAAATGATTATTAGAGGCTAGAAAGCTTATTATGAGCTTGAAAAAAATGATAAGTTGCTTGCTCTTTATATTTGGAGTTAAAAAATGTTCCTTTTATAGACTCTCGTCACCCGTGTTGTCTTATGGATGTGAAGTTTGGGGTTGCAGTATATGCAAAGAGTCGTGGAGAAATATTGAGATGATTCAAAAGCAATTCATAACCTACAACCTCA
>APFE031036060.1:33612-44950 GCA_000404065.3 Pinus taeda | reverse complement strand
GATAGAAAAATATTTCTGCCAATATACAGTAAAAATGTACTCAAAAGGGCATTCTCAGAAGATTTCAAATCCACAATGTGACCCATATAAATCCATCATTATATAATCCACCTCACATAAGCTCATATAAGTTTCATATATATCCACCATATAAATCTCATAAAACTTCACCATATAAATCTTATATAAATTTCCTATAAACTTCATATATAAATACCATGGTCATGACCATGTAGGTCAACGCATTCTTTGAACTGTAATTTACACCGATCAACCTCGGAAACGCATCAAACATATGAATGGCACCAGCAATCAAATCGGACCCAACTGTAGGGACAGAAGCACAGAATCTCGGCCGAAAGTGAAAAAAATGGTGCTTCACGTATGGAGGTATGGGTGAACCAAGTTATATGTAGGCCAGTGCATGTATTAAAAAGTGATGTATTTAAAACACAATAGTGTACTAAAACGAGAGTGGGAGCAGTGTATTAAAACACATAGTGGTGTATTAAAACGCACAGTGGTGTATTAAAAGCACATCATAACCATGTATGAGCTTTTGCCCTCCGACTTAACTGTCATTGTTTTACCGCTCTTTCACGTCCATGCTCTTGTAGCGCCGTTGTTGTTGTCCATGGTGGCTAGTGGAACTGTCGTCATTCCATCCGTTGTTCGATTCTCGGCCTCATATTTTTGGAACGATATGAAAATCTACGATGACACTTAGTACATAGCGGTGCCTACCATTCATTAAATTTTTCTAGAGGCGCGACACAAAGCCCAAAAGTGAGGAGAAAGTTATCGTATAGCCTGTGACATGGGCGGTCGGAGGACAAGACTGCAGAGAAAAAATGGTGGGTGGTTCCACTGTGCAGTGGTTCATAAAGTCGCGAAGAGCACCACGATTTCATAGGAGCGGTAATCCATTCTGTTCAACTAAAAAAATAGCACCAATAACACACTGCCAATGCAATGTAATACCACCAAAATCGCTCGGACAAATCGACATACCATAAAATTGTTTCTCCAACCATACAAGTTTCGATCCTCGACTGTTAGGAGGAAAGAGAAAACGCAGACGGGTGGACTGGTCTATGCGCAATGTTTAGAGAGTGGATAGAGGGATAGAGAGCCCGATAGTGAACATATTGCATGAAACCATGTCAGACCACCATGGCAGAGGACAGAGGCGTTGAGGACAGAGGCGTTGAGGCAATGAAACACAACGCAGAGGACAGAGCTCAGTCAGAACAGTGCTCAAGTCATAATGATAGAGGACAACGCTCAGTGGACAGTGCTCAGACCAGTGTATAGCCCACAGTAGCAAAAATGAAGGGAGTTACAACTATTTTGAGAACTGGCTTTGATACCATGTCAGGCCAGGCAATAACTCCAATAGGCAGTAAAACTGATTCGTGTATTATTCCATTAGGTAGGTCTTTGTTATATACAATAGGGAGTGACTGTTCAGTTCATATCCCGATGACTGTTCACATTCCTAATTTAATTATTTACATAAATTCACCAAATCATAAAGATTAGGTGTCAACACTATGATTGCTTCTAATGGATCTGATTAACCTTTGATTATTTTTGGGAAATGATTTAGTGGTAGAATTTTTCCCAAGCCAATCATGTTTGACCA
This sequence comes from Pinus taeda, assembly GCA_000404065.3. Classification (NCBI taxonomy): domain Eukaryota; kingdom Viridiplantae; phylum Streptophyta; class Pinopsida; order Pinales; family Pinaceae; genus Pinus; species Pinus taeda. The sequence goes on along the minus strand of APFE031036060.1, from coordinate 43,305 downwards.
AATAAAATTAGGAAAAACCAAATTTTTGCTGTAAAATAGTCACTTTATCTTTAGTTGAATTTTTGGGTCATTAAATGATTAAATCTGCTAAAATTATTATTCTACTCATTATTATCTTTGTAATGAGCCATTCTAGGCCTCATTTGGTCAAGTTAATGGTCTCGTGCATGAGCCCATGAAATTAATAGAAGAAGGGAGACGGTTTGGGAGCTATAAGGAGGGTTTGGGAGGCATAACGGATTTACATGAGGGAGTTATAAATAATATAAAGTGTTGAAATATGGCAACAAGAATATTCCAATTTAATTTGTCCTTGAATTGAATTGTGAATTAAAATCGACTTTAGTCTTAACAACTACTTGGAAATAATTAATTAATTCATTATGGATTAATTAGTTGGAGAAATTCAAGTTAGAAGTCTTTCTGAAGTCATGCAAGAGTTATCCCTTAAATTAAGGAGATAAGATTGAGTTATATTTGAGTTGTAATTAGTTAAGTCAGTTTACTGAGTTAAGTCTAGTTAAATTACTTCCAAACTGTTTCAGGAACTAATAGAGAGTTAACAGTCAGTTGATGTATGCATGCACTCAACTAGTCTACTCCAGTTAATTGAAGATTCCCTCATCAGAAACTCATGCATGTCTATTTTGAGAAAGGCCCAGTTGAGATTAAAGTCAAGGACACTGTACTATTAGTTGCATGTGTTTTCCTATAAAGAAAACTCATGCATGCAGAAGGAAATCAATTCCTTGAGGATTGCACAGTTCTGGCAGTGTGTGAGAGAAGTGTTACACTTGGTAACAAGAGATCATCCAAAAGGAATAGCGCAAGGAAATAGGAGCTTGGAAGGAAGAGAGGAAGGTTGGTGAGAAGCCAATATTTCCTGTGAGAATCTGTGAAGATTGTACTGAGAGCTGGCTAGCTGTGAGAGCTATGGCTTTGTATAATTCCTATGTATTTCCACCTTCTATGATAATACAGATTGTGGGGTTTTTAGTCGAGGCTTTCCCCGAAGTATTTTCATGTGTATTGTACGTTGATTCTTCTTCTTCTAGTTATATGTGTTCAACTCGATCTTTAAGCTTCCGCAAACTTTGATAGTTGAAGTAGGTTAGTATTCTACTTTGATTTATATTGCATTATCAGGTTAACCTATAGCAGATTTTCTACATGGTCTCAGCGAGATAGATATGTGGGGAAATTTCTACATGGTATCCGAGTTGTGAACAGTATACTGACAAGAGAATTCAAAGTTTGAAGTTCGGGGTTGCAGGTGCAAATTGAATTCATATCATAATTCAAGGTTGACCAATGGAATTCTATAGCTTGAAACTCGAGTATGCCTTGGAAGGTAGCTCAAATTACATAGCATGGAAAGATAGAATGGAGGCTATATTAGAAGACAATGGCTTGAAGGAATTCATTGATCAAGAAATCCCAAAGCCATCTCCAACTAATGCACAAGAGTTGGCTGAGTGGAATAAGTGTGTGGCAAAGGTGAGATGGATCATCCTTGAGGGAGTTCGAGACCATATTGTCTCAAGTCTCCATGGGAAGGATACTCCATTTTCAATGTGGAATACATTAAAGGACCTCTACCAAAACAATAGTGACTAGAGGAAATTGGCGCTCAAGGATAAGCTTCGAAGAATCAAGATGGAGAAGGGTGATACTATTTCCACATATCTGAACAAGCTCACCACCTGCAGAGATGAGCTTGGCAATGTGGGAATAACTACTACAGATGATGATATGGTGAGCCTTCCTCTCCTTGGCCTTCCAAAGAGTTGGAATAGTTACTAGGACTCTGTGAATGGAAGGGAGAAACTACCAGATTGGGAGCGACTGTGGTCAGATCTTATGTAGGAGGAGATCAGGAGGAGCAAACGAGATAGTTCTTTATCCAAGAATGATGATGAAGAAAATCTGGATTTAGCAAGTAAGGCAAGGAAAGAGAAGGGGAAGGCTTCCAATTTCAAAACGAATTCTTCTCATGGAGGGAAGAAGGGTGACATGTCTAAAGTGAGATGCTTTAATTGTCATGAGATGGGACATTATGCAACTAAATGCCCATCGAAGAAGTCCAAGAAGGGATCCTCTGTGGGATTGGAAGGTGAGGCATTAGCCTCTCAATTCGAAATGGAGTTTACCCTCATCGGATGCATGGTGTCGTCAATGATGGGTTGTGTATGGTATCTTGACAGTGGAGCCTCATTCCACATGACCGGTGATAAAAATTTATTCAATACCTGGGAGGAGAAAGATCTCAAGATGCTCATAGAGATGGGTGACGACAGAAGGTATAGTGTTTCAGGAGTGGGCACGGTTGCTTTTCAGAGGAAACATGGAGCTCCTCTCATTTTGACAGATGTGAAGTATGTGCCTAGACTGAAGAAGAACTTGGTATTGGTCACGATGTTGGAGGAAAAAGGATATGATGTTGTATTCAATAAAGGAAAGGCATTCCTAAGACACATAGGCACGGGTCAGATCAAGTGGATAGGGATTCAGGTGAAGAATATTTATAAACTAGAGGTAGATGATTGTGCAACATTGAGTACAAAAGAAGAATTGGTGCAAAGCCAAGACATTGGCGAGTTCTGGCATAGGCAGTTGGGCCATTTTCATCATGGGGCTTTGAAGATAATGCAGTAAATATCTATAGGACTTCCCAAATGTAAACTTGAGCAAGTTGACACATGAAAAGGTTGTACCTTGGGAAAGTACGCCAAGTCTTCCTTTCATGATCGAGACGGTTGAGCAAAGGTTATCTTAGAGTGAGTTCATACTAATTTGTGTGGACCATTCTCAATGACATCCACAACAAAGCAAAGGTGTTATGTGATTTTCATTGATGAATATTCTCGTAAATTATGGATTTATTTCATGCAGAAGAAGGACCAAACTTTCACAAAGTTTTGTGAGTTCAAATATTTGGTCGAGAAAGAGTCAGGGAAGAAGATCAAGGCCTTGAGAAGTGACAACGGTGGAGAATATGTCTCTCAAGAGTTTAAGGACTTCTGTGTAGCAGAAGGAATTAAACGAGAGTTAACGACACCTCATAACCCACAACAAAATGGGGTGGCCGAGAGGAAGAACAGAACTATTGTAGGGGAAGCATGTGCAATGTTGCATGACCAAGGCCTACCACTTTACTTGTGGGCTGAGGCATGCAACACAATGGTATATTTGCATAATAGCAGTCTGCATCGCATACTTGGGATGAAGACACCAGAGGAAGCTTTCTCAGGTAAGAGACCAGATGTGGGTCACTTCAGGACCTTTGGCTCATCGATATATTTCCATGTGACAAAGGATACATGGAAGAAGATTGAGCTGACAATAGAGTTGGGGATACTTGTGAGGTACACTGATACACCTCACAACTATCGAGTGTACTTGCCTACCAGTCGGAGGACAATGGTTCACAGAGATCTTAAGTTTGATGAGTAGAAAGCAATGCGAGTTTCCCTTGAGAGGGAGCTCCAACTACAGGCTATGGAGGAACTGTTGGTTCCTAAGGAGGAGGAGCCTCAAACTGATGCAGAGTAGCCGCATACAAAGGTTCGAGGAGTGGAGACATCCACTCAAGAAGAGTCTTCCAGATATGGACATAAGCGCACAAGAGAATCTGACACATTGTTGGAGGATACGAGAGAGAATGTGGGAGCACCATCTTCTCATCGCAGACTAAGGAGGTCACTTGAGAGGTACACTGGATACATGGCCCTTGCTAGCGAATGTGTTGAGACCGAGTCATCTTCCTTTGAGGAATCAGTGTAGCAACCAATTTGGGTTAATGCTATAGTGGAGGAGTATGACTCCATAGTTCATAACAGTGTTTGGGATGTGGTTCCAAGACCGGAGAACAAGTCAGATGTAGGTTCTCATTGTCTTTACAAGGTAAAGAAAGCTACTGATGGTAGTGTGGAGAAGTATAAGGCAAGATTTGTTACTCGTGGCTTTTCACAGGTCAAGGGGATTGACTATGATGAGACTTTTGCTGTTGTCGCAAGGGTTTCATCTATCATATCTATGTTTGCACTATCAACACAGATGGGTTAGAAGATCCATCAGATGGATGTGAAGATTGCATTCGTCAATGGCTAGATTCAGGAAGAGGTATACATAGAGTAGCTAGAAGGTTTTGAGACCTTCGATCGTGAGTCTCATGTGTGTCGATTCAAGAGAGTGTTGTACAAGCTGAAGCAAGCACCTCTTGCTTGGTACACCAGGATAGACAACTAATTCATTGGGTTGCGCTTCAAAAATAGTGATGCGGATGAGAACCTGTACCACATCATGGTGAAAGGTAAGATGTTGATCATTGTACTTTATGTTGATGATCTCATATCGATTGGTGATGATCAGTTGATCATGTCTTGCAAGGAGGACCTTGCAAGAGAATTTGAGATGAAAGAAATGGGTCTCATGCATTACTTCCTTGGCATGGAAGAGTGGCAGAAGGATGGGGAGTTGTTTGTGTCTCAGGGAAAGTATGCCAACGAGATACTCAAGAGATTCCACATGGAGAAGTGCAAACCCATGCAGACTCCTCTAGCAGGTAACTGGGGGAAGGAGGATGCTGCTTCAGGGGAAGTAGTGGAAGCTACTGTGTACAAGCAGCTTGTGGGTTCACTGATGTACTTAGTGAACACACGACCAAATTTGTGCTATGCGGTGAACCAGCTGAGTCAAGCGATGGTTTAGCCTACCAATACATTTTGGAAGGCGACAAAGAATGTATTGAGATACCTCAAAGGCATATCTCAATATGGATTATGGTACAGACGGATAGAGGGAGTGAAGCTACAGGGCTTCACTGATGCAGATTGGGCAGGGAGTCCATCAGATCAGAAGAGCACATCAAGAGGGACTTTCAACCTTGGGTCAGAGGTAGTTTCTTGGTACAGCAGGAAACAAAGGTCGGTCACACTCAGCTCGGTAAAGGCATAATACATGGATGCAAGTCAGGCATCATGTGAAGCCATCTCGATGCAGAAAATCCTAGTTGGTTTGTTTGATCAGAGGATGGATCCAACTGTGATCTATTGTGATAATTAGAGTTGTATCAAACTCTTTGAGAATCTAGTATTTCATGATAGGTCCAAGCACATAGACATCCGGTATCATCATCTTAGAGACTATGTAGCGAGAAGGATCATGTTTCTGCAATATATTTTGACAAGGAGAAAGATGCTGACATTTTGACAAAGGCATTGTCAAAGGGTAAATTCGAGTTCCATAGAGACAGGATCAGGGTGGCAGATAATCCCTTTCTTGTTGAGAGGGAGTGTTGAAATATGGAAACAAGAATATTCAAATTTAATTTGTCCTTTTAAATTGTGAATTAAAATTGAATTTAGTCTTAACAGCTACTTGGAAATAGTTAATTAATTCATTATGGATTAATTAGTTGGAGAAATTCAGGTTAGAAGTCTTTCTGAATTCATGCAAGAGTTATCCATTAAATTAAGAGATAAGATTGAGTTATATTTGAGTTGTAATTAGTTAACTCATTTTACTGAGTTAAGTCCAGTTAAATTAGTTCCAAACTGTTTGAGGAACTAATAGAGAGTTAACAATCAGTTGATGCATGCATACACTCAACTAGTGTACTCCAGTTAACTGAATATTCCCTCATCAGAAACTCATGCATGTCTATTCTGAAAAAGGGCTAGTTGAGATTAAAGTCAAGGATAGTGTACTATTAGTTGCATGTGTTTTCCTATAAAGAAAACTCATGCATGCATAAGGAAATCAATTCCTTGAGGATTGCGTAGTTCTGGCAGTGTGTGAGAGCAGTGTTACACTTGGTAATAGGGGATCATCCACAAGGAACAACACAAGGAATAGGAGCTTGGAGGGCAGAGAGGAAGGCTAGTGAGAAGTCAAGATTGTTTGTGAGCATCTGTGAGGATTGTACTAAGAGCTGGCTATCTGTGAGAGTTAAGGCTTTGTATAATTCCTATGCATTTCCACCTTGAATGATAATACAGATTGTGGGGTTTTTAGTTGAGGCTTTCCTCGAAGTATTTTCATGTGTATTGTGCATTGATTCTTCTTCTTTTGGTTATATGTGTTCATCTCAATCTTTAAGCTTATGCAAACTTTGATAGTAGAAGCAGGTTATGATATTCTGCTTTGATTTATATTGCATTATCGGGTTAACCTACAACATATTTTCTACATGGTCTCAGAGAGATAGATATGTAGGGAAATTTCTACATAAAGGAGTATGGATAAGTAGGAGGTCTTGGGAGTCATAAGAAGGATCTCGGGAGTCAAAATGTTGGAGGAGACAAAGAATAGGAGTTACAAGATGCAAGGGTTCTAAGATGGGGAGGGCTCGAGGTATGGTGAGATGAGGTGAGGTGAGGGGGAGGAGAAGAAAGTGAGGTGAGAGGAGGGTCATCTGGACTGGGTCCCTCCCTCCTAATAGAAACTACAACCACTATTAATAAGTAATATCAGGATCTTGGATCTCGTAAGTTTTTTTTTTTTAAATCAGAATTAGAAAAGTCTTGTGAGATTGGGATCTAAGATATATATATATTTTCGACTCTGTTGGTTTTGTAGGAAAATGAGTAATAAAAAAAAAAAAGTATAGATTAATAAAAAAATAGTTTCTACATATTGAAAATAATTAATTTACTAAAATTACAATAATATACATTTTGTACATTTTTTAGCCCAGGCAGTAAAAATCAACAAACTTTGAATAAGCACCATTTGTAAACCGTCAGTCCAAATGAGATTAAACAAGGATTGATGGAAAGCTAGTGAAAAACCGAATGCAATGAAGCAATCAAAATTGAAATCAAAAGAAAACAAAACTCTCACAAAATTTTCAACACTTGACGAAATAAAAAATAAAATTAAAGGGAAATATGACCATAATTCATTTAGAGGGTCCCAATTATTATTATGAAGATAATAAATTAAAAGATGGGGGTGGGGTGTTGTGATTTCACCAAAATAATTCCATGCATGCCAAAACTAGGAAGGAAATCATATATGCAACTCGATACCTGGAAGTAATCTTTTTGTAGCCATTTGATCCTCCTCTTCCTTGCTTGATCTTTGCTTCCTTGTCCATCCTTTTACTTATTTCCTCCAATGCTATAGTGATCCAAGAATACTCTAAGTTTCCAAGAGTATGTGAGAGAGAGAGTAGAGAGAGAGAGAGCTCCAAAAATGAACTCACAAAAAGTTGTGAACTGATCTTCAAAAGCCTTTTTTATCAATGATGCCTCTATTTTCTTCAATTTCCATTATTTTCCTTCATTTTACTCCTCACATGCAACCTGTGAACTTTCACCTTCGTTTCTCCTATTTTCCGTTATTTTCATAATAAAATTCCAATTAATGCCTCTTTCCTTTTCCAATGCTTTGTCATTTTCTTTGGCCATAACAAACCAAATGAACACCCAAACTAGGTTGTCTTTCCCAACATTTAGCTTGGAATAAGTGTCCTGTGATCTTGGTTATTATTTTTCCTTTATTATCTTTTATTACATGAATTTTTTACAAGGGTTGTTACATTATCCTCCTTGTAGAGCACCACTATAGCTTGTTATTTTAATACCAATTGGTATAAAATAGCGTTGGCCCCTCTTATAACTTTACCAACGTCTCTCCACAATCAAGATTGAGTATGCACCATCTTCCTAGATCTACATGTGACGTGGTCCAAGGGAATAAGTACCTCACCTTTTCCCATCCCCTATTTGTTCCATGGTGCCATGAATCTGTACCATCCTCCCCTTGCTTGGCTCATTACTATCTGATACCATATCATTTGAAGTGGGGAGTAGGATTATACCAACCCACAACATTCCTTGTTTCCCTCATAATGGATGCATCTAAAATCTTCACCACCTATTGGTCCTATATGTTATCATATCTCATGACTACTACGTGCCCCATCTCATACACCTCTCCTTTCCGATAGTCTATCACCCCATTCTTGTATTCATGTTGTTTCCATCGCTTTTGACTACAATAGTCAATTTTTTGGGTTGTAAACTTTGTAAATGTTCACGTGTATGTTATTTGTTGCATGGTTTAGTTTCACGATTTGAATATATAAGTATTAGTTATTGATCTCACCTACTTTCTCATTTCATTGAGAAATAATGTTTATTCCACCTAACTTCCAATAAAAAATTAAAAGTGATGGTAATCACGGTCTAGGCCATGTGGAAATGAAGTTAGAGTGGTTTCCATTTGAAGCCAATTGTTGATTATTTATGAGCATAATAATACATTAGGACTTGTAGATACTTCAATTTTAGTATATTAGAATAATGTAGTTTTGCACATATAGTGCCAAACAACACCTTATAATTTTGCACAATTCCTAAATATAATTAATATGAGCCACATAGTATAGAACCTTGTTGGTATTTTTTTTTTCCCAACACAAAGGGTGTAATTTTTTGGCATATAATTCAATTATAAAACAACTAGTCTTAGAGGAGTTTCATTCATCCCCTATAATAGGTCACTCTGGAATTTTAGAAAATGTATAAATTCACTAAGCACGCTTTCTTTTAGTAATGAAGGAAAAATGGAATCCATAATTTTGTTGCTAAATGTGAAGCTTTTCAAACCGACAAGAGTGAAACAATGAAGACGCCCGACAAGAGTGAAACAATGAAGACGCCCCGTGCATTACAACAAAAAATATTTTCAATGCTTATTTAGACTAAAAATTCCATGGAATTTATGATGAGACTCTGAGAAGCTAGCGACGAATTATTCATCATGGTGGAAGTTAACTACCTCTCCACATATGCTTAATTTTATGGCTTACTACATTTATGCCCTTCATAGTTTTGAAAGTATTCATGGATCAAATTTTTAAGATACAAGGCATTCCCACTTTCACTGTGTTGGATTGTCTTCCCACCTTGAATAGTATTTTTTTGTAGAAATTTTTTAAACTAAAAGGAAAACAATTGAAGATAAGCACATATTATTATCCCCAAAAATATTATTAATCTAAGGTGGTTAAAAAAAAATGGAAAAATACTTACAGTGCTTTATAGTGACTAAGAACATCAATGGATTCATTAGTTAACCCTTGGTGAATTGTGGTACAACACCACTTATTATAGTGCCACAAAAATGTCACCATATGATGTTAGGGGCCCAAAGCCACTTATCATAGTGCCTAAGACCTAAGGGCTCAACATGTATTTCCCATTCAAGAAAGTGTTACCGCTTGATTATATGTGTGTGCTTCTACACAGAAAACACATTTATTAATGTCCCATGTTTTGTTGGTTCATTATTTCAATTGATTTATAATTATGGAATCACTATTAGGATGTTTTTTCACTTTATTTCTCCTACAAAGGGAATCCTATTTTTTTCTCATGATAATGGTAATTTTTCAAGAAAGTATCCTCAAATGGTACCAAGGACACCTGTATATTATCCTCTAATTTCTCTTTCTAACCCATTTTGAATCACCACAAATTGAGCTTGCAACCAAATTTTATGATAATGACACACCTTGATTCGGATTTAAACAGGAATGCAACAAAATACAGAGATAACCATATAAACAAAGATGTAGCGGAAATAATACTTCATTTCATTAATGTAAAATACTGAAATATGCTTACAAACATAAATGGAAATAAACCATCTAGGGCGATGGTAGCTTATCTCTGAGAAGAGATG
>APFE031036060.1:15514-32581 GCA_000404065.3 Pinus taeda | reverse complement strand
TTTTTATTATTATTATAAAAATTATGTTTTAGGCAAGGTTTCAAGATTGATTAAAAACATAATTTCTAGCTTATATTATGAAATTTATAGTGAATAAGAATCTAACATTTTGGCCATATATACTTCACCATTTATTTTTTCTAGCCCTACAAGTCCCACACTAATCCAATATTCCAAAATATTTTTTATGAGAAATTGGTATAATCTTTTGTTTGAAATTGCACAAACCAAGTATATTCCATGCTAATACTAAGTGTTGTGATCAAATTAACCTAAATAGCATAAAAATATATATAATAGGTAATGTTATGCCTTAATAATGATAAAAAATGAATGAATAGCAGTGCCACTTTGAGGGGGCAACCTTCTTTAAACTTTTTTTTACAAAAAACTCTTAATAATCCCTAAAAGTATGTCTCCTTTGTTGGCATTATGGCTTGCATAGTTACAGTTTGTGTGTGTTGGCATTGATGTCAACCTTGTAGCATGTCTTGTAGGTGTTCTATCATGCATATCTTTAATTAGTTGCAGCTAGTTGAGTTGGATATGTTGGAATTGATGTCAACCTTTGATGATTTTTGGATTGTGTTGATATGATTAGAGGCATTGTTACTGCTGCTATAGATGGTGTTATTGTTGCTATAGATGGAGTTGCTGCTATAAGTGTTGGAGATGCTTCTGCAAGAGTTGGAGGCATTGGAGATGTTACTACATGTGATGGATATGTGATTCATGTTGATGAGCTTGGTAGGATGCTCATGACATGCTACAACAGTGTCATGATCTCATGGCGATGTCGTAGAGGTGCTACTAAGTGTGGTTAGATGTGTTGCAACTTGTGCAGGTGACAAGGAGAGTGGAGGATGTGCTCGCACTTTTGCTAACCTTCTTTGTGTGATGATTATTTTTATGGTTGTGCTTTGATGATTTGGTTTTAGTTCATGCTACTTCTTTTGCTACATGTTTATCATTTACTTGCTTATAATTTATGTGAAGCTACTAACATGTGTGTGATTCAATAAGTAAAGTTTCAATTGGAAAAAATTGTATACAGGTCACACTACTGATTCATCCTCCCCTCTCAGTAGTGCTCAAATGTTTCCAACAATTGGTATTGTAGTAGGCCTCTTGGTTGCAACTTGATCACTAGACAGTTGTCAAGGAATACAGGTTCTCACTACTGCAAATTTCAAGGTATGGAAAGAAAGTGTGAAGTATAAGTTATTTCGTTGTGGATCTAACTTGTGGAGTTTGGTTTGTGAAGGGTATGATGATTATTTTCCTTCATCTGAAGAAAATAAGCTAAATGCTTAGGCAAGGCGAATTATCCTTAAAAATATCCATAATGCAGATTTGGAAAGTTGGAGATTTAAAATATACCAAGGAGATTTGGGACAGATTGCATCTGTTATTTGAAACAAGTTGCAGTAGAAGTGATGAAGATATTGATAAGGGCAACAAAAATAAGAATAAAAGAAGAGATCCATGAAGAAGAAGAACAAAGCTTCAATCGAACTAGTCATATAAGAGGACAACATAGAAGGTATAAGCCACATTGATTTACTTCCGAGTTATATTTTTAATAGTAGTTGTGAAAATAATTTACATCTGGTTAACGAAAAGGATGATGATCCCAGTTATATTCTCTTTAAAGCTAAATATGAATCTTCCATGGTTGTTATTGAAAAACTTTATAGTGAGATTGGTAGACTAAAAAATGTATGCAAGGAGAATGAGAAGAAATTGTAGCTTTGTGATAAAAAGGAGAAAAGTATCAAGGAATAAATCACTACCTTGAGGACACATCTACAGAATAAAAAGGAGTCGAAGAAGTCAATTTCAAGAATAAAAAGTATAGGAAATACTATGTTGAAGCTCTTGAAGGTGTGATTGACAAATTAAGGAAGAAACCTAAAGAAAAGGACTAGGAGTTGAAGCAAGTGAAGAGGACCATAATAGTAAGAAAATATGGTAGCAATCTTCAAAAGGGTGAGACAAGTTTTCATGCAGGAAAGAATAACAAAGTAGAACGAAAGAAGCATGAAACAAAGAATGTGCCCAAAAATAGCAGCAAGAAAGGAGAGAGAAAATAGATTCACCAGCAAGAACAAGGAAGAGAACCAATGAGACCATTGCAGATTTCAGAGGATAAAGAAAAACTCCTTTACCCCCTTGATGGATGAGATTGAGTGCTTCAACTGTCACAATTTTTGTCACGTGGAAGTTGATTGTAGGAGGAGAATCCATACATCCATGCAGCAATATGATTAGCCAAGAAGAGGACCTACATTTAGGTATATAAGTTCTTTCAATGGTCATTGTTTTTCTTGTAACATGTTTGGGCATAAATCCATTGATTGCATATCTATTGTGAGAAGATGGAAGTCTAGTATAAGAAGCAAGAGATCAAATCCTCTGGCTACATATATTTGTCATATAGAGTGTTATGTGTGCCATAATTTTGGGCACATGGATAAGGATCATAAGATGCATAGATCCTTGAGGCTTTCACTTCAAAAGCAGTCGACAAAAGAGAATGCACAACCAAGGAACTAGTAAAGGAACACATGGAAGAAGAAGGAGCAATAACTTGGAAGATGTGGCATTTCACTTTGTTCGTATGATGAGGATGACATGTGGTATATTCATAGCAGATTATCACACCATATTTCAACAGATAAGAAAAATTTTCATTTTCTCAATAGAACGATGAGTGGTTGTGTTGTGTTTGAAGGTAGAGAATCAGCTAGAGTGTTGGGAAGAAAAAAGTCCAATCTTGGTGAGAAGAAGACAAATGCATAAAATGTTTGGCTCATTGAAGTCCTAAAGCATAATATATTGAGTGTGAGCCAAACGGTTGATGGGGGTAAGGAAGTTATTTTCAACTCCAAAGGTTGCATCATCTTGAAGGAAGGATCAAAGAGAGTGATTACAAAAGAAGTCAAGACATCGGATAATGTGTATGTATTGGAGGTAAGAGTGAAGAGTAATAAGAGACAAAAGTAGTATTATTCCTCATCATATTCTGAGTAGCAAAGATCAACCCCTACTGCAGCCCATTATTGCATGTTAGATATATTTAATTGTAGCAATATGTATAATGAGACTAGCATGGTCTCACGTAGAGCATTTGGATCTTAATGAGTTGTAGCAGTAATGATTTTTGATCTAGTTCTTCCATGCACTTTCAGATCATCCGGATCACTTAATATTAGGTATATCATGCTCATTGGGGAGCTATGCTTTTTAAGGGTTGTTCTTTATGTTCATTTCTTTTCACTTATTATTTTTTCAGCTGATGTATTCACTGTGTATGAGTGGAAAAGACATGTATATAAGCCCTATTGAAATATTCATTGATCATCCTTCAGTTATCCCAGCATGGAAACAATATGGAAATGACATGCATATGTGACTTGACACTTACACCAACCATATGTGGGTTGTTCCATTCAATTTATTACAGCCATGTATTTGGTATTGATTCATCATTTTATGTTGATAGTAGGTTGAGTCATTAATAGATTGATTTATTATGTTGATAGGCATATTTTGGAGGAGTGTCATGGATTCTTATTGCAACCACATGTATGGGTAAATGATGATGAAATAGTCGTGATGCATCATGTTTTTGAGTCCTTGGTCCATAGGAGATGCTATTTCATTCTTAATGAATGAAGTAGAAGGTAAAGGACTTACCAATCCCTGGTTGGATCTACCTCTTTTCCTTGTAGCTCTATGAGTTATTAAATATCTACATTGCATAGCATGTTGAGGGTCTCCATTAAATCTTCTTTAACCCCTCAGAGTAAGACTATATTAATTGATTCTAGACCAAGGGTGCAATTATCTCTGTTGTAGCTCAACTGAAATATTTCTTCAAATTTCTATAGGGATTCATTGGACCTTGAGTCATTCTAGATATTTCTTATATTGTGACCCTTTCTTTGCAATAGTATTTATACTTTGTGTTAAATGCTTGCTACATCTGAGCACATGTAGTAAGCTTGCCTCCTTCCAAACTCATGAACCAGTGCAAGGTTGTATCCTTGACGGTAGAAGGAAATAATTTAAGTTTATGCTCATTAGAGGTATAATCATATATCCTACATACTATAAAAAATTCAAACATGAAGGTGTCACAATCCTCAAAAGCCATTCCATGGAACTGAGGAAGAGTAGTGGGGCTAATATTCTTCATTTTATCTTCCCCACTTGTATCTCTGATATGAAATACTTTAGGCTACCTATTTCCAGTCATATTTTCAGTGGGTGATGAAGTTTCTTCTCCCCTTATAGGCTCCTAATAATATCTGGTTTCTCGCCCAAAAAGGTCTTTAAATCCTATGTAGACAGAGTAGGAGGTTCACAATCACCAAAAAGTGAAGATTGACTACTTGTAGAAGTGGGTGTTTTATGCAAAACAATTCGTGAATTATCCCTAGCTCTACAAGGAATGAAATAAATGACCTTGTTTTTTCCTTTTTATGTATTTTATGAACAAAAAAACAAATGCAATTTTTTCTTTTTCTTTTTGAGGAATTGAAATGAGAAAGAATCAACTTAAAGTAGAAAAACAATACCTATTTTGACATCTCCCCAGCAACGGTGCGAAAAAGTGATGAGCCCCAAGATTTCAACAATAACTTGCAACTATCGACGAAACTAACTTTATTTATCAATATGTAGTCAATACAAACTTAAGAGGTATCGGTACCATATATATAGTATACATTTTTCTACTTAGGTCGATCTAATGTAGTGAAGTGAATTAAGATGCACAGAGACCACTATGCTACAAGAAATACTTGAAAAAATCGTAAATGGCAAACAAACCTATCTTAGCTTTGCAAGAAAAATAAATCATTGAAATAGAACCTATTATATTGCATATAATTAAATGACATAAAGAAAACCCTAATTTGATTGCACGAAAGTAAATGGCAGAAAAAAACCCTAAACTATTTTGTAGAAAGTAAATGACAGAATTAGATCCTATTCTAATTCGTAGGAAGTAAATATATTCTATCGTAGGAAAGGAAATAACTGAAGAAAAATCTACTCTACTTGGAAGAAGAAAAACAAAATTCTCAAGACTGATGAAGGTAAATCAATCTCATTCTATTTAGCAAATAAAAGAATAATTTTGACCTAATTGTAGAAATGAAACTACAGTTGTGAAGTGAAGTTCCTAGGGGACATATAGTATTCTCAAATCAATCTTCAAGGTTGAAATGACTTTTTGGAGTAATGATAAATGAAGGAAAAACTTTGGATGCAATTCTGGATGTGATTGAAGGAAAAATGTGTGTTTAGACAAGATGCCCTATTTTGCTATAGGAAGAATCTGAGAACACTTTTGTGATGTTTAGGAGCTAGTTGGAGGATGGAAAAGGAGGTTAAATGATGTTTAAGGGTGTGAGGGACCTTACCAATCTCAAAAACACTCAATTATCTGACTTATGCAAGGAAAAAATGAAGTTAGAGGTTTCTTTTAGCTCAGTTATGCAATTTTTCAGTATGTAGATAGTTTCTAGAAATGAAGAGTAGTGAAGGAGAAGGTGATGATAATGCATGAAAAATGATGCTAATCTAATACATGAAATAATTTATTCCATCTGTAGGAAAAATAAGTATTCAATTGATAAATAAAAGATGATTAAGCAACTATAAAACTACTAATTGTAGAAAACAAAATGAAATTGGAAAGGATGAATTGAATTTATAGTGGAAACTACTTATTGCATAAATAGAATTATTTTTGGTGCTTATCATCACAAGATACACAACCAAGCTTCAATAAGGAGCTCACTTATAAAACTGCAAGGACAATTCTTTTCTTATAAACAAGATTTGTAGGACATCATAGTTAGACTCAATGCATGCAAAAGAAATGTAGAAAGGAAGGGGCTTGAGAACTTCAGTTGGGCCCTAACCCAAGGAGACTTAGGTTCATTGAAGCAAACTTTGTTTGAGAATAAAATAATTTTTTTCATTAACCTCAAAAGTGTTCAAACATGTAACATAACAACTAAAATAATAGGCAGAAGTATCCTTCTCTCGTAATCACTATTTATCCTCTAGAATTTGAATCCCTACTGAGCTTCTGGACTCTCTTATTTATACAAAAATCGGTTGAGGGGAAACCTCCTTGAAGGGGGGACCACTTCCCTCCAAAAATCCTAAAAAATCATATTTGTTCCCTTAGTATACTCATAGCTATAGAGAGGCAGTAGTTGTTCATGAGCCAACCAAGTTGTGGTTAGCGTGTAGGAAGGACTAAGCCTCCTTAATTCTCTCTCATTGGTCTCGAACATTATATACATCATAAATCTTCAATGTTCTGCATGTTTAATGCATTAGTCCACAAGATATAACAAATATACCGTAACTTTCCTAGGGACACATTATAACTTGAAAAAAAACATTATCAAATGTAGAAGGAGAGGTTTAAACATGCGAAAGGATGGTTAGGTGGGCCTTGAACATACCTATTTAGGAGGTCCATCATTAATCATTTCAATTATGTGTTTGTTAAAATATTTTTCATATCAAATTTGGTATAGATTGCAAGGGTTTCAAACTTTCTACAATGAACAGGGTCAAGTATTTTTGAATAAAAGAGACAATCTCAATGGAAGATGGATTGAACATATATTTCTAGAAGAATCAACTAGCTATACTATCATTAAAATTACAACATAACGCATTGGAAGTACAAGTTAGAGTACATTGAAACAAGATCAATATAGTTAGTAGAAACATGATCCAACAACCTCAAAACAGGGTGATTTTATTTTTGTTTCTATGTATGTACCATATGAAACGCTAAGGAAGGAATCACAAGAAAGTGAGCCTATTTATTCAACACCACCTAATTATGAGAAAATGATAGATTCTAACATCCATCAAACTTAAAAAAATACAATTACTGAATATACTTCTACCATGGAAACTAGTAATGCAGGAATCAAGTGACAAGGTGAAGGAAATCCTAGATTCTTCTAAAGATTAAATTACTCAAATACACGAGTAAATTAAAATTCAAAATGTTGTAACTAAAAATACTCCTATTAGTACAACTGAATTAACTAAAACAATTTAACCTTCTAATATAATTACTTCATTAGCCACGAGAAGTGGTAATGTTACCCCTTAATCAAATTAGATGAAATGGATCTTAAGGAGGAACCTATCATACCTTCGAGAGATGATTTATTTAACATAGAGAAGAAAGAAAATGTTAAAACACAAACAAAATCATTGGTTGAAGAATCATTACAATAATATATGGCTCAACAGTCTATTAGCAGACCTAAGGAGGTCACTTAAGAAATAGCATCAGCCCTTAGAGTCTTTGCAACTACAAATTCATGGCTTGTTAATGAATTGGAGAAATAGAGAACTCAAGTGACTAAATTTGAAGCCAAGTTGTGTGACAAAAAGTTAATCTTAGAAGAAAAATTATAGAGGAAAACCTCAAACCTTAATGAGGAATTTAATTTGCTAAAATTGGAAGAAGAAAAGAAGGATAAAGATGAAACTGTAGGCTTAAAGAAACAATTTGATATTTAGTGATATGAAGCAAAGAGGAAGCACAATTAATAGGTTGATAGTTTGCAACAAGTACATATGAAATGAACTAACGATAACGAAATATGAAAATGAAATAAATATACAATTTATTTCCATTGATTTTTATTAATAGCTTAATTCCTTACAACCATAATAAGAACAATCAATAATTAGTGGACAAGATGCAAAGTTCTTCAAAGAAGTCATTATTGTCAATGATCAACTGAATCATACCTAATTGAAATTATTTAAACATGTGAGTAAAATATATTGATTTATTTATGATCTACTCACATGTAGTGTTAAAGTGGAGACACAAATATATGATAAAAGGTATTCATAGGAGACCTTTGATAAAATAATTCTTTGGGAGTGTGGGTTTTAACCTCATACAAAAATTAACTGCATATGAATTCTAAAAAAAATAAATAAACAATAGCAAGAGCATAACACATAAAACAAATATACACAAATATTTTCCCCTAGATCCAAAAACTGGGACTACCAGATTGATTTTTCATTATGTTCCTTTCAATGTTACAGTACATATATATATATATATATAGATATATATATATATTATATATATATATATAATATATTATATATTTATATATATATATATATTCTGAAGCATCTAATGCCATGGACCGAAAACCATCGCGCCCAAAACCATGTGCGAAAACCATGCACAAAACCATGCGCAAAACCATGGGTCCAACAAAAAATAAATAAATCCCTGGGGTGCTGCCTTGGACTCCATAGGGGGGGCTAACCACACCCCTCAAACCCCCTGTGGTGCCCTCGCTGCGCATCGACGCAACGAAGGGGGGGATTCACCCCCCCTCTAACCCCCCGGTTAAACTATTAGGGCTAGTCGTGGAAAGAATATAACACAACCCAACATTCTCCCACTTGTTGTTTTATTTCCAAGGGGGCCACAGGAGAGGTTAGTCATTTATCTAGCCCTACAATGCCCATTGTTTCTCTACACCAAGAGAACTTCGCAGAGATCACAGATTTTGTCAATGCATCTGCAGTATTATTCAAAGTGTCCACCTTTACGAGTAACACCTTTTTGTCTTCTATCATATCCTTCACAAAGTGATACTGAAAATCAATGTGCTTTATCTTCGAATGATAAGAAGGGTTCTTTGCCAAGAAAATTGCACTTTGGCTATCAGAGTCTATCCTTATAGCTCCTTGTACTAAGGCCATACTTGAACACAATCTCTGCAACCAAACCACTCCCTTGCTTGCATGAGTGGCTGCCATGTATTCTGCCTCTGTAGTTGATACTGCCACTACAGAATGTTTCTTACTCATCCAACTGATTACACCCCCAAATAGGTTAAACACATACCCACTTGTAGATCTTCTCTAACCCAATCTGCATCAAGAAAGCCATAGATATCTGAAACTCTATCCAATCCTGGTCTTCCTTGGTAGCACAAACCATAATCACTAGTGCCACACAAACACCTGAAAACCCGCTTCACTGTTATCCAATGCTGCTTCCCTGGTTTTGACATAAACCTGCTCAATACTCCCACTGCATGTGTAATGTCTGGTCTAGTACAGACCATCGCATACATAAGGCTATAGAATTATAGCCTACACTTGCATATGGAACATGGGACATGTCCTATTCCTCTTCTTGTGTCTTGAGACATTGTTCAATAGATAACTTTACATCTATAAGAATAGGAACCTTCACCGCTTTACTATCTTGGGTATTAAACCTCTGCAGTATTGTCTTGACATACTTGCTCTAGTCTAACTAGAGCTTCCCCTTTGCCGGATCTCTTTTAATTTCCATGCCCAAAATATAGTTTGCAGCACCAAGATATTTCATGTCGAATTTGGAGGACAATTGGGTCTTCAAATCCTCGATAATTTCTTTGTCATTTCCAACCAGCAACATGTCATCCACATACAAAACTATATAAATAACATGGTCACTAATTAACTTAAAATACACACAGTGATCTTCTTTTCTTCTTGTGAAGCCAAGTCCCGTATAAATGTATCAAATTTCTGATACCACATCTTTGGTGGCTATTTTAACTCATACAGAGACTTTTTAATTTTCATATCAGTTCTTTCTTACCCTTCACCGCAAAGCCTTCATGTTGTTTCATGTAGATCTCCTCTTCTAGATCCCCATGAAGAAATGTTGTCTTCACATCCATCTGTTCTACCTAAAAATCAAAAGCAGTAACAACAGATAAAAGTAATCTAATAGAAGCTACCTTGGCAACATGAGAAAATATATCACCAAAATAAATTCCCGACACCTAGGAATAACCTTTTACTATTAACCGAGCTTTGTATTTCTCCACCTTTCCTTCTGCATTCATATTCTTCTTGAACACCCATTTTCTACTAATGGGTTTCCTTCCAGCTGACAACTCCACCAGATCCCAATGCCATTTCATCAACCATGGCCTCTTTCTAGAGTTTTCCATCCTCTGAATCTACTGCTTCCTTCACAGTTCTGGGATCATCATCAGTAATAGATAAAGAAAAATTTGAACAGAAAGCAGATGGACTATACCTTTTTGGCTATCTTTTTTTTCGAACTGATCTTTTCACACTTAGAGTTTGTGGCTCTTCATCTTTTGATTCCTCTTCTGCTATAGAGTTTGATTCTTCCTACTTTAAATCAAATTCTATTTTTCAGGTTCCTTTCATGGGACTTCATTTTTAATAACATCTTTCAGATCTCTGAACACCACATCTCAGTTGTACACAACCTTCCTTGTTACTAGGTTCCAAAGCTTATAACCCTTTAAACCATCCTTATACCCAATAAAGATTCACTTTTCAGATTTACTATCTAACTTGGTTCTTTTCTCGTTTGGAACATGTACACATGCATGACATCCAAATACCCTCAAATGTGAAAGAGAGGGTTTCTTACTAGTCCATACCTCTTGTGGAGTTTTATCCTCCAACACTGATAAAGGTGATCTGTTGACCAGGTTACATGTTGTCTCCACTGTCTCTGCTCAAAATTCATGTCCTAACCTAGCAAGACTGAGCATGCTTCTTGCCCTTTCCATCAACGTCTTGTTCATTCTTTTTGCAACTCCATTTTGCTCAAGTGTGTATGGTGTAGTCTTCTTTGGTGCTATACCACACTTCTTACAGAATTCTTCAAATTCCTTCTTGCAAAACTCTCCACCATTATCTGTCCTCAACACTTTTATTTTCCTCTTTGTGTGGTTTTCCACTAGAGCCTTAAATTCTTGAAACCTCTGAAAAACTTCAAATTTATTCATAAGGAAATATATCCATATATTCCTTGAGAATTCATCTATAAATGATACATAGTACACAGACTTACCAAATGATGGAATCTTCACTGGGGCTAGTCGTCGAATGAATGTAAAACAACCCAACAGGGAGAAAAAAGAGAACCCATAAAATATTATTAAAATTTTAAAGAAAACACAAGGAAAATCCAAGTATCGTTGAATCATTGAGCATTAGATTGCTCAATCGCCACAAAGTGGATAAAAGAAGCAAATCAATAGTGTGGAAAAATATGGGATAAAGTCTCACAAATAATGGATTATTATAATATACCTTATGCTAAAGCTATTAGACATGATTTACCTAGTATATTAGGCTTAAAGTCCCCTATGAAAAATTAGAAGAAAATGGAAAAACGATATTATAGATTACAAAATATAACTATGGAGACGTCAAGGAATTTGTTTGTCTACTAATAGAATGCACCAAATGTTTTTTTTTTGGTTTTCTTCTAAATATACGAGGAAAAAAATCTTATATTGCTAAAAGGACCGTTCAATGTGAGATAACTCTTGGCCATTAAATCCACCTTATTATCTTGGCCATTAAAAGCACCTTATATCTGTTACATTTCAAATTTGTATAATCGATGGGAATATTTTAAAGAAAAATGAAAATAAAATAAAACATAGTCCCTTAAGATGATTTTAAACATATATCAATATTGGATGAGTAAGATAGCAAGGAGTGATTGGTAGAAGAAAGAATGGAGGTTTATAAGGAAAATCAACAAATATAATAGGGTTCTAGTTCAGGAGAAAAACCTTCATGTTGAAATTGTTGGATTATTCTAAATAAGGGTCAAAGATTTATTTATTTTTTAAATTGGGACCGGGATTTTTTTGTTTTATTGCTAGATTTACCTTGATTTCTTATTTAAAAAAAATAAAAATTATTAATAGATTGTAAAACATTTGGTTACGCCTTGTGAATTTATAATTTATATATAATTTCCATCCTTTACTTTACTTAACTTCACTATAAAACATTAAAGTAACATTACTTTAAAAAAAGCCCACAAACCTGCTATTTTGTCATAGCTTTTTGGTTAAGGCTACTTTTAGTTCTATTTATTTTTGCCATAACTTTTGACAACTTCTGTTCTATTTATAACTAGGTTCCTTTCGTAGAAGCGGATGCAGATATTTCCTTGGAGGACATTGGGGTTCTCGCTTACCCTTTTCCTCCTGTAATTTCTGAATTTATAAATAGCGTTCCAGGGGCTGATACCGTCTTATTAGTCCCTGCCCTCCGGGCCTGGCAGGGACTATAGCAATCGGTTTTGGTCGGTGACAATTAGTCCGACCCAATAACCAATAAACTATTTCAACTTAAAACAAACTTAAAACAAAGTTTCTTCCCATGCGATACAATATTTTATATTTTCGTTCGCTTTTAACCAATGAAAACCATTTTCATCTTATTTGGCCTCAAAACGAGGTATGGAGGCTCAAAAGTTAGGAAACAATGGGCATATGTACAAGTAATTAGAGTCATTCGAACACTGGATGAAGTAATGCTAGCCTCATCCTTAGCATTAATCTCCTAACATTTAATGTTAGGAAATGTATGGCGCACTAGGTACAATACAATGCACGCCTGCACGCCTGCCACCAACTTTCCTCTACACTTGCTGCGCTCTGCTGGAAGCCCCAAAACCACCCGAAGCTCTCTTATACTCCCCACGGTGTGCTTGTTGAACCTGGTCTTGTGCTGGTCTTGTGGTCTTATTCTTCTTGCGGGTTCTACATGAGCTTCTACGTGACCGGGAGTGCCCAGGAGCCTTCTCAGAGCTACTGCAGCGGCCTCTCTAATGTCGTCAAAACGAACCCGGTGTTGCCGCCTGCAAAGTCACCACGCCGCCCATCAGATAAATAGTTTCAGAAATTGCCCATCAGGTAAATACTTTCAGAACTTTCTAAATTTCTAATTGAAGTAATTTGACAACAATCAAGTACGAAGCCTAGTGTGGCCGTGTTAACTATTTCTAAAAAAGGCTGCAATAATTCTATTTTGTTCTTTTCAAAATAAACTGTAAAACAACTAACATATATTACAGAATTGTTGTGCAGGTTACTCGAATCAAAGCTCCAGCAGAAGGATTCGATTTTTCGGAGGTTGTTGTATATCATCTAATCTACGCTCCAGTGGCGTGTCACTGCGTCCTGCCCTGATTCCACTCCGAGCAGACCTGCCACAAGTTGCAGGCAAATTGCAAAGAAAAAAGCAGGCCAACGGTTGAATGAAAAGCCTGGAGATCGGTTCGTGGAAATTATTTCAAACATAGTAGTAACGGGTTTCTCTTAGCAATATCATGAAATTATTTGAAACAGTAACGGCTTTCTGATATGAAAATATTTGAAACATAATAGCAATGGCTTTCTGCTATGAAAAGAACACAATAAACGTAGGAAGTAACCGCTATATTCTATCTAGGGTTCTACAACTCTGTGAATAGGTGACAATGCTGAGAGTTTACTCATTTCGCTGTGGGTGTGGTCAAATTTGGATTCCCCCGACGTAAGCTGTAAGACTTGCTTCAGTAACAGTCTGGCGAATTATCCTGCTTCGATATCAACACTCAGCACGATTACAATACAATTCAAGAACTATATTCCGAAAGGAAGAATGATTGCATAGCTTACTGGGACGGATTTATCAGATCTCAGGAGTAGTTTTGCGACGTCTCTCTGTCTTCCCGAGTGCGTTATCCCTTGTTCAATATGCCCTAATTGCCCACAGGCCGGAAGCATGGACATCATCGTAACTGAATTGGGTTTTACGCCTGCCATCTGCATTTGGTTCTTCCCGAGTGCGTTATCCCTTGTTCAATATGCCCTAATTGCCCACAGGCCGGAAGCATGGACATCATCGTAACTGAATTGGGTTTTACACCTGCCATCTGCATTTGGTTCTTCCCGAGTGCGTTATCCCTTGTTCAATATGCCCTAATTGCCCACAGGCCGGAAGCATGGACATCATCATAACTGAATTGGGTTTTACGCCTGCCATCTGCATTTGGTGGTAGAACTCCAAAGCTTTTTCCCAGTGTCCACTAAGGGAAGATCCTATAAATACATCCGTTTCAAGCCCAGTATTTACAATCTGATCACGAATCCTCTTTCCCTCTTGCAGAGCCAACAGCCGAGCACAAGCCTTCAACACAAAAGTAAAAGTAAACCTGTCCTGCACTAAACCTGTCTCCTGCATTTTATAATACAGTGCAAGGGCTTCCTCATATAACCCAATCCCGACATACCCTCTAATCATAACATTCCATAATGTGAGATTCCGTTTTCCCAATCTATTAAACATTAGACGCGCATCTCCCATATTACCACAGGCAACATACAGATTAACGATTTTGGTTCCCAGATTTACCTTTTGAGAATGACCAGTGATGACGATACGGGCATGAATTTGCTTTCCCTCTGTGAGGGATTTTGTTTTGATAGACGCCTGCAACAGAGAAGCAAGTGTGTCTGATCCCATCTTGATGGCCTCCTGCTGCATAACCACAGAAATCTCCAGTGCTTATTTTATGTTATTCTCCTTTCAATTTTGTACCCTTCCATTCTCCACAGCTGAACGCATGCTTTGTACCCTTCCACCAGTTTGTAACCAAGTTGAACCCTTCCATTCTCCACAGCTGCACGCACGTTCCTCCGAGATCAGGCCTGCTGTAAGCATCAAGTTGTTTTCGAATGGCATTAGCTGCGCGTGCCCGATTGCTAAACAGTGATGCCTGGTTTCCTCCGCCACGTTTCGCTCATGCACATCATAACATTAATCGATAATTAATTTTTAATACGGTTTTTGTTGAGGTGAGTGTGAAAGGAAAATTTGACTTAAAATTAATCAATATGCCCACCGCCTTATATTCAAATATATGTAACAACTTCCTAAATTTTCATGATAACAAAATTCTGACTCTACCGTGTACACAATATAATCGAGACAATCGCAAGCCTGAATCCTAATATACTTTTTGCGGCCTTGTTTCAACTCTTAAATTGGAACTGACGCAATGGTTCCGGTGTGACAGTTATGAGCCATTGAGATAAATAATTCTTGCCTCGAGCCCCAATTTTCTCGAGCCAAAAATTGGAACAAAAATAATAAAGTTAATCTTAAATCCTAGTTTTATATTAACCATGCGCCCTTTGCTGATATCTCTAATCTTTTTTCCAGTTCACTAGCGTTAAAATTCGTTTGGCAACTTGAACGGTTATTCGTAAAATATTTATTTATTAATGCTACGTGTACTTAAGTTGTTCCCCGGATATTGCAGCCTTCAGAAGACTTGTAATGCTATTATTTTTTCAACCAATCTCCTACAACTAATTTCTGACCACACAATTTTTCTGCTCACATTTAACAATTATCGAGTTCCATATAAAACAACAAAAGGTACGTGCACCAATGCTTCTGAAGGCTGCACACAATCTCGTTTCGTTCTTTGCCAAAAAAATTCATGCCCAAGTATTAAAATTGTTTCCTGCACTTCTGCTTTTAAACATTTTTTCAATCAATCTCCTACAACTAATTTCTGACCACACAATTTTCCTGCCCACATTTAACAATTATCGAGTTCCATATAAAACAACAAAAGGTACGTGCACCAATGCTTCTGAAGGCTGCACACAATCTCGTTTAGTTCTCTGTCAAAAAAATTCATGCCCAAGTATTAAAATTGTTTGCTGCACTTCTGCTTTTAAACAGATGGGCTAAAAATTTAAGGGGCGAAATGGTCCAGGTCAAACTCAGCTGTCAAACACCTCCATGCACGCAAAGCAATAATCCAGTGGATCCTTCCTCTGAGCTGTTGTGCTTACAGTGTGATAAAACTAGATGCAGAGAGCTCGTTCTAAAACCTAATCCAGTGGATCCTTCCTCTGAGCTACTGTGCTTAAAGCTCGTTCTAACGTACATGACATTCAGACATTGCTTGAAAATCGACCTGTGTTTGCAAGTAAGTTTTCAACGGTTTCTAATGACTATTGGGCTGGGGCAGGGACTAGCTGCCCCGCAGCCCGTCTTGTTTTTAATTGAAATTTGACTATAGATTTTAAATATTATAACCATGAAATGTGTTAGATATTGTTATTTAATATTATCCAAAAATTCGTGTATTTGTGTAACTCTTCACCATAAAGGGATTTTTGTTTTAATATATTGAAATATTAAATAAAAGCTTACCATTTCAAATATTTATATTGAAATATTAAATAAAAGCTTACCATTTCAAATATTTATATGAAGAAGTAATGAAATTTGTTTTGTGATTTACATCATTGGACAAAATGAATGTCTTCTTTTATTAATGATTAATTAGTAATATTGTATTAGTATTATTTAGTCTTGTTTTCATTTAGGAATAGGTAATAATAATTAAATTTTAGTTAAATCATTATATAGATGGATTAATTTAGATTGGATTCATTTTAATATATTGGATTCGTATTCAATTTAATTTTAAAACCATTGGGGTGCAATGAGACTAATATAGCAATAGACATTATTATACTAAATAAGTTTGGGTTTAAAAAAATGTTTCCTTATATCAACCATATTTTTATCTTTAAAATTGTTGTTACGAAAATATTTTGTAATTATAATTCATATATTTATACTATAAAAGTATATAATAATTTCATTTAAATATATTTTTTTTTTATAAATATTTTAACTATTTTTTTATTAATTAATAATTAATGAAGATAGCTTAAATTTCTGATTCCGAATTGATATTTCTTTACTTATTGGTTTAAATTTCAAATATTTAAACTGATAATAATTTCTTTAGTAAAAGAATTAAGATACTTAAGATTAATGATGAGATTTTTTGTGACACGAGCCTGGCATATATTTTTTATTTTATTGGAAGTGGATGATGAAAATGTTTTGTGAGATGATCCATGACATACATGTTTGGTTAAGGAATCCCTCATAATTTATTTTAATATTTTAAATATATTTAATATTATTTAATATTTTAATATTAATTTAATAGTAAATATTTTTATTTATTTAAAAGAATGATTTTTAAAATTTAATCAAATTTAGAAGCGGTAAAAAGGAAGGATACTTCAATATTTCTATAAAATAAGAGTGGTAAAAAGGAAGGATACTTCAATATTTCTATAAAATAAGAGTGGTTAAGTATTTGTAGGG
>APFE031036060.1:4699-15450 GCA_000404065.3 Pinus taeda | reverse complement strand
TTTAGAGGGATCAAATAAAAAGGGTTTGCATCTCAAGAGATTTGATCCCTCTAGGTGCTTGATAGATACAGAATTAAGATGGATCTATGCTCATCAATAATTAATAAATGGTTGGTAGGGATATAACATCTAGGAAATATTCACCAAATATTTATAGTAATAGTTGAAATAGAAGGTTGATATTTATATTAAAGATAGATATCCCTTTTTGCTTTCATTTTAATTAAAAAAATGTTATAAAATTCAACTAAAATAAATATATATAAAATAATTTGACCATAAAATGAGATATGATTTTTGAGTATGTCTTATTGATAAGCCATAGTATTGAAACAAAGTTTTCTCATAAATTAAAAATCAGTATGGTATATAGGGATTAATCTTTATAGTTCATGAAATTGTTACATGCTTTTTAATTGTTATATTAATTATTTTTAATATATATATATATTGGCAAATTGAGATATTATCATGAAGTAAGTGTTTAAATGCTTATAATGAATTTATACATGTAGATTTTACCAGTCATTCAATTTATATGGCTTACCTAAATGTGACGAGAAGTGCTCTCGAGCCTAGTATAATAGAGATGTAATATTTAAAAAAAATCTTGGTCAAAATAAAATATAACTTAAAAAATAAAATAAAAAAACATAAAATTCTCTATCCCATGGTTTTTCACTTTGGTATTTTTCTCTAATGTGGCATATTTAAAGGCTAATAATTAAATGAGCTTACATCCATCTTAACTCGGGATCTACCAAGTATCTAGAAAGATCAAATATATTTTCACTCTAAAAAAAAGTTCACATTTCAAGATAAAATTTTTATCCCTCTCAATATTTGGTAAATCCAAAATTAAGATAAATCTAAATCGATTCAAAATTAAAATAAATATAAATTGATTAATAGTCATAATCATCTCCTTTATTCCAAATAGCTTTATAATAAAATAATAATAAAAAAATCTTATAAATTAGAAAATGAAAAAAAAAATACTATAATAACAAAAAATATTAATTATGATTTTCAAAACAAAATGTTTATTTGGGAGATTATTATTTTTATCTGTAAATCAATACATAATGCGTTCTTAACTTTCCGTTTGTTTATGAATCCCTACAAAGCTTAGATCACATCTCGTTTTCCTCACCACGTGTTTTCATGACATTATCATAATGTTTATGATGGATCATGCCATGAGAGTACTATGTGAAGCCAGATTATCTATGTTTCCATATCAATATAAGTGATATGCTTCATGTTCTCACTAAGGTTTCCCACATAAACTCCAGACTCTCTTCCTCTTATTAATTTGTTTGTTTGAAACTTTGAGTTCGACCAAGTTTTTATGACATATTACTCGTGTATTCAAAATATGTTTTTGGTGGCAATGGATTTTGTGGAAATGGCGTTTGGTTATATTATTATCGTAATTTATGGTTTGGGGATGAAATTATATATCTATTTATATATATATGGTTTTATGGTTTTTTTTTAAATGGGATTTCAAAGTTTTAATTATGAAAATACTCATAATTTGTTATATATCATAAATATATAATTGTAATAATGTATTTGTTTATATCATAAATATTAATTGTAAATAATGTTTTGTAGTATATCAAATAAAAAAATGGAATGGAATATATTTCGAAAGAAATGAATATAATAGAAATATAAAGTTTTTTTTGTTTAACTTTGAATGAGCCTTACCTAAGGCTTCTATTAAGAACCTAGAAAGACTACCAAAAGTAAGAAATCCATAGTTAAGCTTTATGTATTAGAACAATAAGCCATAATAACAATACACCCTTATATAGTTCAAATTCCTTAGCTCCATAAGAGATTCTAATTACTCTTAAGAACTAGCTTCTATTTATGAAATGTAATTACATCAATCATCCCTTCAACCAATCCTTGATTAAAGGGATCATGTCCTTAGTATCCCTATAATTAGGGGAATATTGTTATATGACTCAAATATCTATCTATATTATTATTTCTTAATTAGAAATTTGAAGCAGATGATTCTAGATTTGGTGTCTTGTGTGGTTGAAGGCTTGGAAAGCCTTGGAATTTGATGAGGGAACATGATCACCCATTAATCTCATGTAAGCTTTGTTAAGGGCATTCTTGAATTTCAACTTGTTTGAACCATAGGTTAGTGTAGCCTTAGACATGCGTGAAACATCAAAATCATAACTAAACTAAGAGACAACACACACTCAATCAACTAAATCATCTCATTAACAACAAATTACTTAAAATTGAACATAATTATATTAACCATGATCAAGAGAGTTTTCATACAATAGAAAGGTGATAAATATATTTCAAAAAATGTGCCTCGTGATACAACCATTGAGAGGCCCATCATCTTCCCCCAACTTAATATTTTTCACACCCTTGTGTAATTAAAAATGATGATGTAGCTATTACTACTAATTCTCTTCCTAATTTAATATTGTTGATCTCTACAAGCCTGCTTAAAATCATATCCACAAATTGGGTAATCGAGCCCTTTCCATGGTATTGAGCACCTCTCTTGACATTGTTCCATTGTTTCAGTGTTCCCTTTCTTTCTCCTCATCTAATACTATTATCGGTGTAGGGTGTGGAGGGAAAAGGGCGTTGAGTCTAATCCCAATCCAACTGAAATTAAACTCCTTAATGAATTCTTACATAATTGGGCCCTAAATATGGAAGCTTCCAAGTTACTAGGGGAATGAGGTTTAACCCTCTTGAGGCCATGCGGCATACATTCCACCATATTTAAAATGCCTGAGCTCTTCTTCCATGTATCAACCCCTAGTTCATTTTCCATGTAAATGAAATAAGACCAAGGTCATTGGACACATATTCCAAAATGCATGTTGGGAAACCATTATAGTGGGCATCATTTGTGTTTTATTTATGGCTATGGAGATTGGCAAAGGCAAAGAGGCATTAATTAGCATTAAATTATGAAAATGAAGGAAAATAGGAGAAAATGGAGATGAAGAGACACAAATTCGCATGCAAAGGAAATTAGAGGAAAATGAAGGAAAATGAAGAAAGTAGAGGCATCAATGATAAAAAGGCTACAGAGAAATAGTTGCTAGCTTTTTGACACTTTTTGGTTTAAGCTCTTGTTCTTTCTCTCTCTCTCATACACTCTTGCACACTTAGAGCATCCTTAGAGAATGCTTAGAGCACTATAATACTCACTTGGATATGGAGAAAGTAAGTAAGGAGCAAGTAAGGAATTGGTGTGCAAAGGAAGGAACGATTGGATCAACAACTACAACAAGGATATTTTTCGTGTAAGATGTTGCATGTGTTATTTCGTTGTTGGTTTATGGATGCATGATACATGCATGTGATTCTCTGCTTGTGTATTTTCATTAGCATGAATATTTTCTTGGAATGACAATGGTTTTATCCTTGGCTTTCCATTTCCTAGATATCCATGGTGTTGTTGGTTTCCCACTTGTTTTTCTAATTGGTTCTCGTGTTCCCTATGGTTGTTGGTTGGAACAAATGCTATGGAGCCATATACAACTTGAGTTGAGTTATTAGTTCCTGGAGCCTACTTGTTGTGACGAATGATTTGGAGCCTTGTGGGTTAAGTTACTAGTCCTTGGAGCCGCGGGTTGGAACAAACGCTTTGGAGCCCTGATTTAGCTGTGGGTTGAGTTACTAGTTACTAGAGCCTTGGACATCTTGGGTAGAGACTGATCTGGTTGATGTTAATGATTTTTAGACCGCGAGGTGAAATCACTATAGTGGAGGGATGACGTGGTTTCACCTCGATAATCCCTTATTAGCTTTTTTTTAGTTTGACCCTTATGAAATCACATTCAAGCTTGGAATATGCCGTGAGGGTGATTGATTGAAAGATAAATTTGGTTCAGCCCAATCTATGGTTGGGTGGTATGTGGAAGTCCCTGACTTGGTTGGCATTTTCATATGTTAATAAGAGTTATTTTCCTCTTGATATATATAAGCACTTGTACTAGTTATCATGTTGACATTATGGTTGATTTTCCATGGTCTCTATTATAGTTATTTTTAGTTATATATCTGGTTATATGAATTATTTTATCTATGTCTCTTGACATGTTTTGACAAGTTAATAAATGGTTAATGAATGCATGGGCTAACAAGTGTTATTGTAGCTATTTTGAGAGGGAATTATACCTTCTTGGTTATTCTCATATGAATTTCAAAAGTTTATCATTAGATATGCATTCATGATGTGTGGCTCTCATGTTTTATGTTTGATGAAATTTCTATCATGGATTAGGCATGTATAGGTCAATTTTTTAGTTGATTTTTGTATTTTCATCATTTTTATTAGCATTTCCATGTTTCTAGAAATTTACATCTAGTTTTTGGTAGTGGTCTAGAGGCTAGCCTAAAAATTGGCTTAGATCTCAGAATCACAGGCACAACACTAGAGGTTTAGGTCATAACCACATGAAGGCAAGCTTATGAGTGATGTTATAGACTTCCAACTGCATGGATGCAGTGTCAAGGGTGTGGCTATAGATCTAGGTTAGTGAAAAAAGGTTATAGATTATGGACTGATCACCTAGGGTGGCTATTTGGATCCTAAGTGGTTTTTAGTCCTTGAGGTATGTCAGAAAGGTTCCAGTTTGTTGGCCCCACTTCGATAACTAGAACTTAGAGGTCGAGTCATATCATAGTGACACTCTTCTCATGTTTACCATAAAAAGATGTGAAATTCGGTAAAGGTAGTGTAGGGTGGTTACATTCCCTTGCAAGTATAATTGTATCCTCAAAATATACAATTTCCTTTCTCTACTTTTCCTGTAGGATAGGAATAAGCTCTAGATTAGATGTGAGGGTCATATGATTGGTAATGAGCTCTTTAGGATTCATAGCCTTTATTTTGATTCATAGGTGATTTCTTAACTTGTATTCTCTATATTGTTTTAGTTTAGCCATCCCCACTTCCTCATGATGAATCCAAGAGCATAAGGCCCTTAGTTAAAATTCTCCTACATATAGGTTGGAGGTCCAGTTTTAGGGGTAAGGAAAGGTAAAATTGTGAAAATGAAAATCACATATTTGTGCCCTTTATTCTTTATTTCTCTCTTAGCATGTGTCAATAAAATTATTAGGGATGTACACCCTAAAGGGAATTTTCTTTACTAGCCTACCCATATGGAATTTATGCCAATGTTTCTTGATTAAAAGGATATGAATTCTATTTGGGCACCAACAAATTAGAGTTTGATATGAAATCTTTCCCATTTTAGAGATATATGATTTCATGATTTCCACTTTCCTAATTTGGCTAGAAAATTATTTTCTTTTTTGGTTATACCTTCCTTCAAAGACTTATTCTTAGCCTCAACATGTCTTTTGCTAAAAATGTTTTTCATTTTAATTATTTGTAATTTCTATTACAGATTATTGAGTTGTCATTCTAGGTCATTTGTAATACTTTCCTCTAACTTTTTCCACCTTGATTCTCTTTTCCTTTTCTAGGATGTTCCACTTAAAGCTTCATTTCTCAATGCCTCTCATTTAATTAATGTTAGCTACATAGATAATCTATTTGTGGAGTTACTACATTCTCCTCCTCTTATGTCCCTAATGAGCCCTTGGTAGGGTTAGCAATGTACTCCAAGTCTATATGGTGATAGAGATATGTCTAATAATTTTGGGGTTTGTATGAGACCTTATTCTTTCCCTTCCAAACATATGTCTGAGTGTTTCCCTGATACTCAAGGGCTATTCGCTATAGTCCATATATTTGTTAATGTGGCAAGTAATTCTTCATCTTCTTCTTCTATCTTTACCCATTTTTTATATTTTCTTCTTCTTAAGGCGCATTTCCTCCCAACCTTACTCCTTCCTTATGTATCCCTCTTTGGGTTGGGTTCCTTGAAAGTCTACTAAGAGGCCACAAACTACTCCCTATATATGCTCACAAAATCCTCCCAAGATACTATGATAGCTTGCAACTATATAGCTTAAAAAACTACAAGTTTAATGAGGCCATGGTGGGCCAACGCCTTTAGTTTATCCTTCTTGCCCTTGGAACTCATCTCCCTCAAAGAGTTTGGAAAGAATTAGGGGATGTTGAGGTTTTCTTCGAGTCCCTATAGAAAAATATTCATAAGTTAGTGTGAACATATAAAATGATATCCATATGGCATACTTAGGCTCCCTTCACAAGTTATATATTTTATAAAATAATATAATACCTAATCCCAAGGTGTTGGGACATTTTCCCTCTTGACTTCATCCTTATTCTCTTTTGGTTCTTCATATCTCAAGAAAAGTAATTTCTTAGAATAAGTAGTAGGTTGTTTTTCATCCTTATCCAAGGACAGACCAATATGAAAGCCTACAAATCTTCTTATGATGACCTCATTTACTTACACTTTCATTCCTCTTACTACTATTATGTATCCCTAAACCTTGGCATTTGAAAAAATGTTTGCAAACTTTAGTGCTATTATGTCAACATATACTTGAAACTTGTTAAAGTACACGAATCAATTTTATTGTTTCAATTCATTATTGTTGAGCACAAAAATATAATTAAAATCATGGCTCCTACAAAAATTGATGTCTTTTAGTGCCTTTGTGACTTCATCCTAAAGAAATAAATCATCAGTGAACCCCATAGAAGGAAATTTACATTTAGAAACAAATTTCTCCATGATATGCCACATATTGGTAGCCCCACCAATCTATATCTCCATGTATTCCTGGGCCTTTCATGTGGTAAATTCTTCCAACAATATAAACAATAATCAATACCAATAATCTCATATCTAGTTATGTATTACACTTATGGGGATTTTTCATATATTATTTCCATCTCTTCATGGAATCAAATTGTAACTACACATCTTCTCAAGAGATCTTCCGCACTAAGATGTGCTTCTAAATATCTAGCATGGAATCAATTTTCTTCAAAAACATTTGTACTTTCTCATAATTTTTTCTTTGAATAAAGTTTAAATTATCTTGGATTTTGAAAGAATAATTAATGAAATTGATGAGATCACGCTTATTGGGTCAATAATCATTTACTTCATTCTCTAACTATGAAATTTTTTCCTATTATTGTCTCATTTGCTTGACTATTGATCCAATTGCATCCATAGTTACTTCATTCACTGCGAGCCCTATATAGGCTATGAATTCTACTCTATATTCTTCAACATTAAAAACAATAGATTTATAAGTTAATACAATATCCTTATAGTAAGAAAAAAGCCTCCTTTTATGATAAAACATCTTTCTTTTATTAGATTGCCTTATGTTCTATTTATGGTTCTTGTAAAAGGTAAAATATTCCAAGTCCGCTAGATCTATGGGTGGGTGAAGGAACATCTCCATTAACAATGAATCTATATATACTCAATTTTTGAAAAGTTTTGATGAATCTACACTTCCTCAATTAGTCTAGCTCTAGATGTTGGTAGTATGTTCTTCAATAATTTTTACTGCTTTTTTATCCTCTTGATTTTTGAATTTCTGTTTGAAATCTTTCTTTTTCCATCCTCCATGATATTTGGAAGAAATGTCTGATATTTTTTTCAAAGGGATAGTCATGTTTCCACACACCTATATGAGATCCATATCCTGTTTCTTATGAAAAATTGTGTATATCTTAAAGACAATGGTGAAAAATTATGGTTTTCATACAAGTTTTGACTCCACTCCAACGACACTACCTTAATGATCACTCAATACCATTGAACCTAAGTATTATATAATAATGGATTTCAAAGTATATCCATCATGCAACTATTTCAAACTTAGTTTTTGAAGATGAAGCATGAAAAATTTAGACCTCTTTTGGATTGAAAAGAGGGTTTAATTATATAGAGTATATGTATTTAAGAAACATTATCAACATGAAAGCAACATCTTTATGCATTTTTATAGTAGGGAAAGATGGATACTTTCACATTTAATGGTGAAGGTAGAATCTGTTTCTCGCCTTAATACATTATCTTCACCATTTTGAGTTAGTACTCACCTCTAGCTTAAAGAGAAGTTTATTGTGAACATATTTGTTAACTATGTTTCATTATAGTTATTAGTGAATACCAGAAAAATGAATTAACTTAAAATTTACATTAAAATAATAAAATTATTCATACCTTTTTATTTATAAACTTTTTAATTGCAACATATAAGATATAACAAGGAAAAAAAAAACATATGTTTTTAATCTAACCATTTTTTTTTTCAAATAGTGGGAAAATCTATCACAACCCAATTGTCAAACAAGTAGTGGGGATATCCATCACTATATGCTATGTGCAAGCCCAAACCGTCTCATTATTGCTATTCAATGTACACTACCTGGAATTATTTGCTAGTGGTCTATAAGCGGGTAGGACCATCACTGTTATTCAAAGAAAACAATACCACCTAGAATTATTGGCTAGTGATCCATATGATGTAGACTTTCACTCCTACATTTCACTTCTCTCCTTACATCATAACACTTAACCAAAAAAATACAGTTTTAATATATAC
Source organism: Pinus taeda (assembly GCA_000404065.3). Taxonomy (NCBI): domain Eukaryota; kingdom Viridiplantae; phylum Streptophyta; class Pinopsida; order Pinales; family Pinaceae; genus Pinus; species Pinus taeda. The sequence continues at coordinate 6,930 of APFE031036060.1, read as the reverse complement.
TCTAAAACACCAAAATATCATTCGAACTTTTTAAATTAATATCATTTGAAAATACTCTACAATAACATTAAAAATAACTACATTTCATTTCATTTTATTTTAAATTAATATCAATATATAATCTTAGTATCATTTTCAAAATAAATAATACGTTTTAATATAATATAATTTTATATTTCAATTAAGTTAATTTAAATTTAAAATTAAATAAACCCACACTTTTGTTTGTTTTTTTTTTTTTAACTTTTCATGCATATAAATGAGGGATGTGTTTTAATAAACCTTGAATGTCATGGAAGAAGTTTTATAAAGTGGCTCAATTTTTTACTAAGGATTAATGAAATGAAATGAAATGATATTTTAAGGTCCACAAGACTAAAACTAGTCTATGAGACTATTAGTTCCCTGTTTTTCGCTCTTTGCAATTTAGTCCATTTTCAATTCAAATTGATGATGAGCTGACCCAACCTTCCAACAATATCCTTGCTAAAAAGACAATGACAAGAAACTGATGCTAACATGTTCTCATAACTTTCTCTGATGTCTTTGAATGCATCACATTCCAAAATGAAATGTTTTTCCGATTCCACAGATCCAGACGTCCAAAATGTGCACACCCTTTCTTCCCAAGCATCTTTAGGTCTTTCCCACCATCCCGTTTCACACCGAAGTTGATGTGAGTTGGTCCTTAATTGAGCAATAAGAACCTTTGCCCTCCACGGAATGCTAGCTCCAATGAACTCTTTTTGTTGTAAATCACACGTAGGGTTGAATTCGTCAATGTAATATTTCTTCTTTGTACCCAACTCTTTTCCCCATACCTTTTTTACAAAACTTCTCCATAACAAAATCCTTTAGCTCCTTGCTATTTGTGGGATAGGCATTGAGGTAGATATCCCATTTTTGCATCCATGTGTAGTTTTGTTTCATCCATGTTTTCTTTCTTTCACTCATGCCTTCATTGAAGATAACATTATGCCATCTACCTACTCTCATTTGTTCAATTATTTTTAGGTATCTTATGAGCTGCACCATAGCAGTTGCTTCAATGAAAGTTAATCCTGTTTCACTCAACATTATCTCATAAGGTACCGAACTTTTTATTTTGAACTTGCTCATGATCAAGCGTTTTTGGATTTTCTCAATTTATTTCCATTTTGAGATGGGAGTGTTGCTAGCCCACAATTCACACCCATATAACATCATTGGACAAACTAGGAGTCCAAAAAGCACTTTAATCTTTTTCCAATCCCATAACTCTGCCTCTCTACATCTTTTTTGAAGAGCATATAATGCTTTCTACCCTCCTAAAATTCTCTTCTTTCTGCAGTCCTCCCAATTGAGTTTGTTGTTGAAATCAATTCCAAGGTACTTGTACTCCTTTACTTCTTCAAGAATGTTGTCTTCAAAGAAGAAAGTATGCTGGCTATGCTTCCTTTTATTAGAAAAATTCATTATTTTGGTCTTGCTAGTATTGACTTGCATCCCCATTGCTCTACAAAAATGGTCAAAGGCATATAAGTGCATTTGCAATCCATGGGCGAATTTAGAAATCAATACAATATCATCATCATATAAAAGAAGCTTTATCACAAACTCCCCCAACCGAACACCATCTTCACGTTGCAAATTTAGCCACTCTTCCAATTTATCAATATATAGACGAAAAAGAGTGGGGGATAGAGGGAAACCTTGCTTGATTCCAATGTCACTTCTAAAGCTTTCTGAAATACCTGCTAAGGTTCTAATTTTGACTTTCACTTCTTCATAAAGTCTATGGATAGCGGCTCTATAATGCACAAGGATTTCAAGTTCTTCCATTCTACGCCACAGCTTATCCCTAGGGATTGTGTCAAATGCTTTTTTGAACTCAACAAAGCAGTAAAATACTTCTTCTTTGTCCTCCCAAACTTTTTCAACAATGTGCCTCAACGTGATGCCATGATCCACTGTAGAATGTTTCGGCCTAAAACCCGCTTGTCCTCTTGCCCTATTTTCTTTTACTTCTGCCCACTTGCTAATTCTGTCTTCTACCGTGCCACTGAAAAGCTTTGCAAACAAAGGATTGATCATAATTGTTCTATAGTTGGATGGATTACTAATGTCTCCACTTTTAAAAAATGGTATTGCTAGGCTAGTTGTCCAGTGTCTTAAGGAAATAAGAAAGAACATGCTATATAAAGAATATACCAATTAAAATACTTTTGTTTATATAAAATATGATTAGAATA
>APFE031036058.1:11768-26327 GCA_000404065.3 Pinus taeda | reverse complement strand
TTCATACTAGACCCAATAACCACATTGAAGCTCATAATCAAACAACCTTCTGAATCACCCAATCACTAGATCAATACTTATACAATGAGAGTCATCAATTAGATCTAGTCCATCAGATTACATAAAGATGAGTCATTAAGAACCCGATCCATTCATCCATCAATGTATAAACATTTAATCAATAACTGCTGTTATCAGAACTTAATACCAGAAATCAGACATCACTTCAAAACCCAGAACACAGCAATGATAAACATGGACAGCTAAGTAGATTTCATGAGAAGTACGCAGCTTCACCCATATAATAGCTGTGTATAAGTACGCACTGTTTCCAACTGCTTCCCTGCGTACGTGCGCACTCTGCCTCACAAACTTCCTGCGTATGTGCGCTCTGTGTCCAATGAACTGCTTGCGCCCCTCCGCATCTGCATCGCTTCTGGGACTGCGTATCTGCGAACCTACAACGCTTCTGTGCCTGCGTATCTCCTCACTTTTCTTTCACTGTACTTGTGTACCTGTAGATATAGATAATTTCAAGACTTCAAGAATAACCCAGACTGTCAGATCTACAGATCTGAACATGCACCGAGGAGATATCAACCCATTAGTAGATCCGACTTGAAGTTCTCATGTTTCTCCTTGATTTAGATCTAGCTATCTCTCATAACCCATCACTAGAATTTCAGATCTAGCTTCTTAGGATATTCAACCCAAAAAACATGCTCAAGCCAAATGATCTCCTTTGCTTTATATAGGCAAGCTCTTCCTCAAATCATGGATCAATACCACGAGCCAAAACCATAATAACACAAATACCATTGGCTAAATACCAAAGATTAAACATAAGAAACCCCACGTGTGCTTTTCTCTGCCTTGAAGTGAGTGCATTGGGGGTACACACCTCCTGAATGGCTGACTTGCGTGTCTGGCCGCGGTCCCTTCACGGTGTACCTGCGGGTACGCATCTTCTGAACTGTTCTCCTGCGTACTTCTTAATTTCTTCAATATTTGATAGCTGATCATCAATCTCTGCTGCTGACTTGAAGTACTGTGATCTATCACTTGAATGGGTTGCCATCAAGGACAACACTTTAGCCATAATGCCAACAGAAAATCGCTGGTCGTTTAGGGCCTCAAAACGGCTCCGGAAGTTTAGGACCCAAAAAACTGCTAAAAATAGTAAACTGTGCTATAATTAAGCAAACTGAAAAAATTGAAAGAAGCACTGGTGGGGATCCAAGCGGAATTAGCAGGTGGCCACCAATATCCACCTAGATCAATGATATATTTATGAGTTTAACATGGATTGACGAAAGTGACCCTCAGGAGTAAGGGTCTTGGTTGATCGAGGACACAAAGCCAAATCTTCCCCTTTGTATAACCTCCCAGGGTACGGAATTGAGATGTAGGGATCCTAGGGTTGAGGGATCTCTTGACAATAGGGTAGAACCCCTATATTTTACCCATAGGCTCAGAGATGTTTCTCCCCTATCTTGGTCTATGCAGAGTATACCCTAGTTGGCATTTGTCTTTCCCACTAATCTGTCAAATGGGTTTTGGCTTCTTGAGTTAGGTGTGATCTTTACTACTTATGGTAAGTGGAATCCCGCTTAAGCTAGAGATGCAAGTGTTCTACCACTCACCCTTAAAGGTCATGCTGGGAAGATCGATAGAGTTTCTCGGGTTGTAGCATTGGGTTCCCTGATGGCAGAGTTTCTTGGGTTGTAGCATTGGGCTCCCTGCTAGTGGATATTCCTAGGTTGTAGCATTGTGCTCCCCACTAGAAGAGTTTCATGGGTTGTAGCATTGCACTCCACGTTGGGAGAGTTTCCTGGATTGTAGCATTGGGCTCCCTGCTAGAAGAGTTTCCCAGGTTGTAGCATTGGGCTCCCCGTTGGTATAGTTTCTTGGGTCATAGTATTGTCTCCCTGCTGGTAGAGTTTCCCGTGTTGTAGCATTGGGCTCCCTAAAGGTAGATTTTCTTGGGTTGTAGCATTTGGCTCCCTGTTGGCAGAGTTTCTCGGGTTGTAGCATTGGGCTCCCTGTTGGGAGAGTTTCCTGGGTTATAGCATTGGGCTCCCCATTGGCAGAGTTTCCCAGGTTGTATTATTGGGCTCCCTGCTGGCAGAGTTTCTTGAGTTGTAGCATTGGGCTCCCTACTAGAAGTGTTTTGTGTGTTGTACCATTAGGATCCCCGCTAGTAAATTTTCTCGGGTCATAGCATTGGCTCCTTACTCGTAGATTTTCCTAGATTATAACATTGGATCCTCGCTGGTAGTGATTCTGAGTGGTAGCAGTGGCTCCCAAATGGATAGAGGGTGGTAGATTGAGCTCCCCTCTGATGTCAAATTCTTCTTCTTTTACATTAAAAATTTTCAACATATGAGGAGAGACAAGCAAGAGAGAAGTAGGGATAAACATATATGAATCGAGATGAGGAGCAATGACATTTAATAACAAGATTCTTGAGATGGATCATGATATAATGACAGGATTGGAATTTCTCCCTAGCTGAGAGGGAGTGTCAATATTTGGCAGCTTAGTGACAACTACCAATCATGGGACGAGATTCCTCTTTTCGAGAGGACCAATTTTGACTATTGAAACATTCAATTTGGATAAGGCAAAGCATATTTTTGAATTAAAGCCCACATGTGCACATTTGATCATGTTGGTCGTAAAGAAAATTGGACACCCTTGGAAGTCTATAAATACAAGTGAACTCAACCTCATTTGGACATGATCATGGGGTGTTTTTCTATTCTCTTCTTTGATTTTGGTTCACACAGGTCTGAGGTCGTTTGTAGAAATTTGGTTCGTACAGTCAGATATTATAGGGTCTGAAGCTCGCTTGTGTCTATGGTTTTTGGGTCACAACCATAGGCATGACACAGGAAATTTTTGGTCACAATTGTAGGCTTGCAAGCTTATGTGTGTGGTTGGAAGGTTTCATCCATACACACAACACATCATCCGTGCGGTTGGGAAGTAGGGTTTGGTTTTTCATTTGACTGCAGATTTTGCACGTTGATCATAGGGTTCGGTAGTTGACTGAAAATAGTAATAGTTGATCATAGGCTTCTGAAGCATGGTTCTGGTTATTAACATTGATAGATTCATCTCATGAATATTGTTTAATTGACATTGTTGTATAATTGTATGGCTGAAGATATGGATCATTGTACTCTCTTTTATTGAATCATTCAATGAAAATCTAATGACAAGAATAATTTGAAAGGGTTTTCCCCATAGTAGGTTTTTCCTTGGTCTCCGACCAATCCTGGTGTCTTTATGTGTGTTTACACCTAACCATAGGGATTGGGTGAACAATTATAAATAGTGTAAATAAATAATAAGAGAAAATGGAGAGTCATCGGGAGATGAAACTCAATAGTGACTCCCTCATGTATATATCTATGAACAACCTAAATGAAAAATATAATCTCATTTGAGGAGTTACCTCCTGGCCTGACATGGTATCATAGCCATCTCTATTTTTAAGCATTCATGCCCTTGTAACTCCCTTTTCTCTATTCTACCTAGTCTGCCCATGTTCTGTATTTCTGCAACATGACACTATACCTTCTACCAGTACAAATTCCTCAACCTCTCATCAAAGAACCGAACCTCTCTTACTTAATGCTTTAGTTAGATTATTTCTGAGACATTTGGAGGGAATAACGGAAACTTCCTCAACAATTTTCTTGTTGGTATGGAAGTCGATTGTAATACGAGAGAAGTACCTCTCTTTTATCTGTCGAGAGGGTTGAGAGCGTGGAGAAGCACAACAAATTGGTGGGAACACAACCTTTGTTTCAGAGTTTATCCCTGTTTGTAGCGTCCCTTGGTGCTCCCATACCAACTGAGTTATCGCGGGGAGGCATTGACATTTCTCACTGCTTGATGTTTCTTATATGCTGCTCCATCACCATTAAACATATGCTGCTATCTCGATTGCTAGGATTGTTTCATCACCCAGAGAATTCTTGCTGAACAAAGTCCCATTTCAATACCTGAGGTCTTTAACCAGGATTATGTGGACTCGCTTTTATTTGATAATGTGGTGTCTCCAGATGCATTAACATTTGCAGATTTGGAAGTTGTGCCCCACAAGCTAAAGGGCTATCCTATCGAATTTATTTTCTAGATATTCTTTTTTTTACCAGAATTTATTTTCCAGTATCATACTAGGGGTTCATCATTTGGTGCAACCTTGGGTGAACATATCTCTGTTGCCTCATACACAGACCTCCCTTACGCTTACCTCCAAAACTTTGCTACACTGCTCCTTGGCGACCAAAGTGTATCCCATGCTATCTGCTCCCTCCAGTACATTAGTCCCTCCATATCGTATTGACTAGAACTACAATTTTTTTACTAGAACTACATTTTTACCAGTAATGCATTTTTTACTAGAACTACATTCTTGACCATAATTGCACCCTTTTTTTCTTCAGAATATTGCTATTACAATGAAATGTTTTTCTTTAACACCAGAAGTTAAAATATTTTATATATTGGCAGCACAAGTATATTTTTTTATAGTTCACTGTCTTTTTAAAATGCATTCATTAATATCTATTGTGGGAGTGGTTCTCACTGGCAAGGAGAACTATCCAGAATGGTCATGGAAAATAAAACACTCTCATTTTTAATGATCCGTGGAAAGGAGTGTGTGTTGGAGACGGAGACAAAGAACTAGAACAACCTAACTCAGAAAAGTAATTCACCATTTGGGAAAAGAATAAGAACAACAAGGCTTATGCCTTGATTGTAGCATTAGTAAATGAAAAGGTGAGTCACCATATTTCACCATTTTCAAATTCTTTCAAAGCCTTAAAAAACTAAAGGAACTCTATGACTCACACTCTGCACTTGAAGTTTTTCAACTCATGATTAAATCATTCAACCTTGAATTACAAAATGATGATCCTCTTGCTCTTGCATCAGAAGTAATATCTATTATGCATGATATCAAAGTCACTAATGTTGAATTAGACATTCCTATAATGGCTTTTGTCAAGGCACTTTATCCCACTTGCTCAAATTATCTTGAGTCATTGCAAGAAAATGGAAACCTCAAAGAAATTACCTTTGACTCCCTTGTGAAAAAATTGTTGAAAGTGAGAAAGCTTTTGGGAAGAAGACAATTCCTTAGTCTTCTGAAGAGACTGTGTGTCTTGCACATAGAGAGAAGAATCCTGCTCAAGATTCTTCCAGAGGAAGAGGTGGTCAAAGAGGAAGAGGCAGAAGAAATTTCAGAGGTACGAGGGGTAGACATTCTCAAGGAGAAAAGTCAGATTTACATTGCATATGTTGCAAAAGAGATGGATCACATGATGCATCAACATGAAAACTGCCTTGGGACAAAATTGAGTAGGAAAGAAACCAACCCAAAGGTAAAACTAATGACAAAGAGAAAGGTAAAGCATTTGAATCCACTCACTATGTTGTGGCACATGGTAATATTGGAGTAAATGAAGATCTATTTAATGCTTCACTTACTTCTTGGAAAAGTGACTGTTTGTTTGATTTAGGAGAAACTTGCCACATGACCTTTAGAAGAGATTTTTTTGAAGAATTTATTGACAATGTTGATGGAGCAGTATACTTTGCAGACAAATCAAGACTCAAGCCATTAGGGCTTGGCACAATCAGGCTTAAATTGCCTGGTCTTCCAGACTTTCTTATGCATCATGTTTTATATCTCCCACAGCTGAGGAGAAACTTGCTGTCCTTGTTCCACATCCGCCAGTAAGGACACTCCATTCACATGTTTGATGGAAAGGTTGAGGTGAGAAAAGCGTCAAACCACTCACTTGTCATGACGGGGATAGAAAAAGAAAGGCTTCTCAAGCTGCAAGGTACCTCTGCTTGTGCACAAGATTTCTCATACAATTCTCATTATGAAGAAGGTACATTTCCATCAAGTTTATTATGGCATGATAGATTTGGACACTTGAACTATGAAAAGCTCCACTTGTTGAAGAAAAATGGTGTTACTGGTTTTTCTACAATTCCTAGGAAACTTAAGCAATGCGATGCTTGCGTTCTAGGAAAGCATAGCAAACATTGTTTTCATGATTCACATTCCAGAGCACATAGAAAACTTGAACTCATTCATTCAGATTTGTGTGGTCCAATGCTTGTTCCTTCTGCAAATGGAAATAAATATATGATGATATTTATTGATGACTACACCAAAATGTGTTGGGTTTATTTATTGAAGAACAAATCTGATGCTTTTCAAACATTCAAAAACTTTCATACATGGATTGAAAATAATGCACAATCCCATATTAGCTCTATTTGCACTGATAATGGAAAAGAATATGCTTCAAATGAATTTGAAAAATATCTTCACCAACATGGGATCAAAAATCAAACAACTATGCCTTATAATGCCCAACAGAATGGAGTAGCTGAAAGAATGAATAGGACAATCTTAAATATGGTGCGCTCCATGATGCTTTTCAGGAATTTAAAATTGATGTTTTGGGTTGATGCAGTTCTATGCGCTATATATGTAAAGAATAGATGTCCATTTAATTCTATTAGAAACAAGACTCCTTATGAAATGTGGTATGGACACATTCCTTCGGTAAAGCATCTCAGGGTCTTTGGTTCCACATGTTATGCCTTGATACCAAAGGTACATAGAAACAAACTTGGTGCAAGAAGTCGTAAGCGTATCTTCCTGGGGTATTCAAACACCTCCAAAGCATACTGTCTCTATGATGAAGTCAATAAAAAGTTTGTTGTATTTAGAGATGTAATATTTCTTGAATCATCCAAAGTTGACAGTGTTGTTGGGCGACAACTTGATTGCTTGGATAGATTCACAAATGCAAAATCATTTCAAGAATTTGATAATCAGATTCCACATCTTGAAGAGGGGATTCCTATATTGGATTAATCTATGGAATCTTCTTCTGAAGCACTCTCTCCCCCACATGAAACTCCAACCACTCTTGATACTTTGAGTGATGTGATTGACATAATTGGGAGACTCAATTTTGATTCAGTCCCAACTCAATTAACTGAGAAGCCTGGACCATCTCAAAAAGGTCTCCCAAAGTGGCTGACAAAGAAACTTGAAAGTGTTCATCCTGATTAGGTTGGAAAGACAGGAACTAGAAATTCAACCCGGCAAAATGCAGGTGATGTAGATGACTCTGATTCACTTGTTGATATGGATGTTTCTTATGATTGTGAATTGAATTTTTCTACAGATTTTGAACCAACTTCCTTCAAAGAAGCCTCTTCTCATGATGAATGGAAAGAAGTGATGCAAAATGAGTATGATGCCTTGATAAAAAATGGAACTTGGAAGCTGGTTGATCCTCCATTGGGAACCAAACCAATTGGCTACAAGTGGGTCTATAAGAAAAAGTATAAAGCTGATGGCTCACTTGACAAGCACAAAGCCAGGCTTGTGGCAAAAGGTTTTGCACAAAAAGAAGGGGTCGATTATGAGGAGACTTCCCCCCCATAACAAAATGGGCTACCATCTGGACACTCTTTTCCTTAGCAGCTCAGAACGGTTGGAAAGTCCATCAAATGGATGTAAAAACTGTTTTCTTGAATGGAGATCCAAAAGAGAATGTTTTTATGTCCCAGCTTGAAGGATTTGTTGTGAAAGGACATGAACATAAAGTATGGAAACTTGTGAAATACTTGTATGGCCTCAAACAAGCACAACGAGCTTGGTATGAAAAGCTAACTGAGCATCTTCTAAAACTCAATTTCAAACATTATGATCTTGATGATGCAACTTTGTTTGTCAAGAAAGTTGGAAAAACAGTTGTATATCTTGTGGTATATGTAGATGATATTTTTATGACAGGGAACAATGAGAGCTACATTGCATCCATAAAAAAGGAAATTGAGGAAAGGTTTTGAAATGACTGATTTGGGCTATGTTCATTACTATCTTGGTATTGAAGTAACTCAATATCCAAAGTCCATATTCCTTTCTCAAAATAAGTACATTGGAGATCTGTTGAACAGGTTTGGCATGGCTAAATGCAATCCTTTAACTACTCTAATGGAAAAAACTTAAAGCTCACATCTATTGAAGGAAAATAATTTGAGGATGCAACAAAGTATAGACAGCTTGTAGGAAGTCTCAACTACCTGACTACTACTAGACAAGACAATTTATTTGTTGTTGGAATCTCTCTAGATTTATGCAAAAGCCTTGTGAGGGACATTGGTCTACTGCAAAAAAGAGTTCTAAAGTACTTGAAGAGAACTCAAGTATACACATGTGGGCGACTTCAACTTGATTGGATACTCTGATTCAGACTTCGATGGAGACAAAGAAACTGGGGTATCTACTTCTGGTTATGCTATGAGTCTTGGATCAGGAGCTGTCTCGTGGAGATAATGCAAACAATTAATTCCAATAGATTCCATAACAGAGGCAGAATATGTGGCAGCAACTGAGGCAACAAAAGAAATTGTGTGGCTTAGGAAATTCTGGAAGATTTGCAGGTAAAACAAGTACATTCGACTCCACTCATGATTGACAATACCTTGGCAATAAAGTTTTCTAAGAACCCAAAGTTCCATGATCGAACGAAGCACATCAATACAAAATATCATCTGATTCGACATCATGTTGAGGCCAAAACAATCCAGCTTCGCCATTGTTGCACTAATGAGCAGATTGCAGAAATCTTCACCAAAGTGCTTGGAAGAGAAAAGCTTGAAAGATTTAAAATGATGCTTGGGCTCACCAACATCGCTTTAGATTGGGGGGGGGGATGTTGACACCTAATCATAGGGATTGGGTGAACAATTGTAAACAGTGTAAATAAATAATAAGAGAAAACAAAGAGTCATTGGGAGATGAAACTCAACAATCACTCCCTCATGTATATATCTATGAATATCTTAAATGAAAAATATAATCTCATTTGAGGAGTTACCTCCTGGACTGACAATGTGTGAAATATTTTCTTCTATTTTTTCCTTTATGTTCTGTTGCATTAATGTTGATACTATTTTTTCTATATAGTTGCATAGGTTGCTGAATAATGATGTAAATCTGAATAATGTTATGATGTTGTGGGGTGTATTTAATGTGTAAATAATGAAATGAAATTATCAAAGCAAAGAACAATATAGCCCTAATAAAAATGAACAATGGGAGGCAGATAAAAATCAAGAAAAGGTTAAAGAGAAGGGAAAGCATGTATAAAAAATCTCATATCTTAGTAAGTGTATGTTGCAATTATTTTTTTAATTCAAAAATAACCAACCTATACAGTTATTGTGCTAAGCATGCGTACTTTTTCTCAATTTTTTGTATATTAATAAAAATAAATGTTTCCATGTCTGGAAAGGATTTTATCGTATGTTTTCATATTTGTTTTGCCAAAACTTATTTTCATTTTACTCCAATCCCATTTTTGAGATTTCCTTTGAAACATATCAATCTTATGCAAGGAAGGAGCAATATTATGTGTTCTTCGAAGCATATTACCAGTTATGCTAACACTTTCACTGATCCAGTTACTTATTTGGAAGTTGATGTGAAGTTTAATCTTATAGCATCTTACACAAACTCGTAGAGCCATGACTAGTTAGTGAGAAGGATCTTATGGCAGAGTGGATAGCTTGAGATGTAGTGATCCAGATTTAAGCAGGATCACAACAAATTATAGATATAACAATAAATATAGAGATGCAACAGAAATAACACTTCATTTCATTAATATCAAATGCTAAAATATGCTTACCAACAGAATGGAAATAAGATTAGCTTGGGTGATGGTAGCTTATCTTTGAGAAGAGATGTGACAACTACATGCCTCTGAACTGTGTTCCAATGAGACTCAAGGGCCTATTTATTATTGATAAACAATGGAAAACCCTAAACAAAAAAAAAAAAAAACATAACCCTAGGAGATGAAGCACCAAACTATGGGCCCTATTTGGGTAAATTGGTACATCAACTTCCCGGGTCGTAACTTTGGCATCGATCTCCATTTGACGCGCACAATACCTCGTTGGAAAGATCTATCCAAGGAATACAACTTTTGAATGGCCAACATTAGTGGATCACCCATTTTGGCCCTAGTTTGCCCAAAAAAACCTCGTTTAGGGCCTCAAAAGGGCTCTAGACGTTCAAGACCTGACAAACTGCCAAAAATAGTAAATTGTGCTACAAATAAGGAAACTGAAAAATAGAAAGAAACAATGGTGGGGGTCCAAGTGGAATAGGTGGGCAGCTACCAATATCCACCTGGATCATGTAGCTGTTTTCTCTCTATGGTGTAGAAAATAAACATGCTCCTTAGAGAAGTTTAAGGAAACATAATCCATTGTCTAATTTCAATTTTAGAAATAATCTCAATGTCATATTTCATTCTCAAAATTAATCTCAATACCTTATTTCACTTTTATTAAATTTGATGGTTGGTTGTTGTACTGCTTCAATTTCTTTGTCCTGAACAATTTTGTGTAGACGTTAAATTGCCAGAGACTAAGTGATGCATTGCAAATTGTTCTCACTACGATGAATTATTTGTTTTTCCACATTTGTAAGTAGAAGTAGTAGTATTTTAATATGTTCAATCCTCTTCACTCCAATACAAATAAGTAATTTATATAGAATATCAGTTAACTTTTTTACATATTTAAACTAAAATAGTTAAAAGAAAAGATTTAATGTTGTTGAATTTATTTCGCCGAAAAGGGCTCTTCAGTCTAGTGTGTAGGGAACATTTTGACTCAGTCAAATTGCATAATAATAATAATAATAATAATAATAATACTAATAATAATAATAATAATAATAATAATAATAATAATAATAATTATTATTATTATTATTAAATGATTTTTCCTTATTCAAATTACGTGAGAGGGATCAAGCATTGAGAGGGATCAAATCTCTTGAGGTGCAAACATTTCCTCAAGTTTTTCACTCAAACCTTTCCTCAAGATATTTGATCCCTGTCATCACTTGATAGATCTAGGGTTAAGATGGATCAAGGCAGGTAGTTATTATAGATGCATAAGTCATGAACCTAACCAAATGTCAAACTTGACTACAAAATATGATCCTAAATATTTTTCTATTGATTGAATCCCTCTTTCCTTGAGTTTTATTCGTTGTCCAAATTTATTCCTAGCTTCAGAACCTCCATTTTGGAAACACCACACATCTCTTCTTACAAAATGGAGTTATCTTGCTCCAACGACAAAGGAGTCACATGTTCTTACTCTAGAATCTTCATAGTAAGGATTTCCTACTTTCAATTATTTGAGAATCCTAGAAAAGTCATAGCATTTGAAACTAACTTTAATAAATACGAATGAAATTCAACATTAAGAGAATTCATCCCAAGGATCAAGAGACCCACTTAAGTAGTTGTCTCTCTATTTGTAAACTATACCATCATCCTCTCCTAAATATTTGTTGAACTAGGAACTAACTCTTATTCCCATAATAAGACAAAGGGATCCCTATTTCCTTGAGGAGAATAATAAATAATTGAAGGAATGGCTCAGTAAGCCTTATTAGAAATGACAGATGGAAAATTAGAGATGCCTTTTCCTTTCTAATGCTTGAACAACAAATCTTGTTTATGGAAATCATGGGGGATGTGTATGGTTTTTTGGCTCAATCTATAGTGAAAGAGAAAATTTTCATAGTCTGTGTAATGTCCCCAACCCACTGTCGGCTTATTCCAACCTCCGACTAAGGCCTAATTTTGTATCTATTACCTCCAATAACCTATATTCTGGAAAATTCCCTTCTTCTCAGAAATTATGGCATGGTGAAATGAATATATAAATTCATGCTAAACAAAATACTTATGCATAGATTTATTTTAACACAAATATCATTCTTAAACTACGATTCTGTTGAAGTTGCGATCAACACCTTACAAATTTTTTCCTACTCTTTAATTTTGGAGCCTACTGAGGACCTTGCGATCTATTGTCTATGGTTACTTCATGGTCGATTGATATTTGTAAAGTGTTTACTCACACCTGCATAGTCCTGGTTGAACTCATGAGCACACTTCATTTATGAAATCTTAAACAAGCATAGCACTATCCATCAAGACAATGCCTATGTGATGCTCAACTCGTGTCAATAGTTAGTGCACACTTTTATTGATAGTCTCCCTCACTTTGGTTGTGATTGTACTCATATTTTGATGAGTTTTCTTAATTGCCACTTTTGCACGTTTCCCAAGCGTCGTTTTCACATTCATGGTTGTCACTTTCGATTGCTTTCACTTTAATAAGTATTGTTTTCATATTATATTCACTCCATCATGTATCACTTTCAGGTCATTTTCATTTTGCAAGTGTTGTCTTCATGCTTTCCTCCTGTCGCATGTGGTGATTTCGTTGTCTTCACTCATGCATGTGTCACACCTTTGCGTATAACAAAAGTGAGCATTGGTGCACTCTTATTCATTAAATAGTCTTACATATCATTAGAACATGCACTAGACACATTCCTATAGCTTAGTGCACGTTTTTGTCACAGTCATTGTAGGTTTTAACCCTGTACATAAATTATCTGCATACGAATTCTAAAGCATAGAAAATAAACAATGCGAGAGCATAACTCATAAAACACATATACACAGATTTTCCCCTAGATCCCAAAAATGGGAGTACCGGATTGATTTTTCATTATGTTCCTTTAAATGTTACAATACATATATATACATGCCAAAGCGTCCAATACCATGGACCGAAAACCATCGTGCCCAAAACCATGTGTGAAAACCATGCACAAAACCACAGGTAGGTTCACCCACCTAATATAGGGTCCCAAAATATTTTCCCCGGGGTGCTGCCTTAGACCTCGTAGAGGGGGGCTAACCGCCCCCCTCAAACCCCCTGTGACACCCCCACTGTGCAATCAGCGCAACGAGGGGGGGTGCTTAGCCCCCCTTCTAAACCCCCAGTTAACTAGGAGTGCTAGTCATGGAAAGAATATAACACAACCCTAAATTCTCCCACTTGTTATTTTCTCTCCATAAGGGGCCACATAAGAGCTTAGTAATTTATCCAACCCTGCAATGCCCATTTCTTCTCTACACCAAGAGAACTTCTCAGAGCTCATAGGTTTTGTCAATTCATCTGTAGTATTCTTCAAAGTGTCCACCTTTACCAGCAACACCTTGTTGTATTCTATCACATCCCTCACAAAGTGATATTGAACATCAATGTGCTTTGTCTTTTAATGATAAGCAGGGTTCTCTGCCAAGAAAATTTCACCTTGGTTGTCACAGTATATTCTTATAGCTCCCTGTACTAACCCCATATGTGAACACAATCTCTGTAACCAAAATTCTTCCTTGCTTGCATGAGTTGCTGCCATGTATTCTGCCTCTGTAATTGATAGTGCCACTACAGATTATTTCTTACTCATCCAACTGACTGCACCTCCAAATAGGTTAAACACATACCCACTTGTAGATCTTCTCTGATCCATATCTCTAGCCCAGTCTGCATCAACAAAGCCATAAATATCCAACACTCTATCCAATCCTGGTCTTCCTTGGTAGCACAAACCATAATCACTAGTGCCATGCAAATACCTGAAAACCCGCTTCACTACTATCCAATGCTCATTTCTTGGTTTTGACATAAACCTACTCAATACTCCCACTGCATGTGCAATGTCTGGTCTAGTGCATACCATTGCATACATCAGGCTACTGACTGCACTTGCATATGGAACATAGGACATGTCCTCTTCCTCTTCTTATGTCTTGGGACATTGTTCAGTAGATAACTTTACACCTACAAGAATAGGAACCTTCACCGGGTTACTATCCTGCATATTAAATCTCTGCAATATTGTCTTGACATACTTCCTCTGGTTTAACCAGAGCTTCCTCTTTTCTCGATATCTTTTAATTTCCATGCCCAAAATATAGTTTGCAGCACCAAGATCTTTCATGTCGAATTTGGAGGACAATTGGGTCTTCAATCCTACATAATTTCTGTCATTTCCAACCAGCAACATATCATCCACATACAAGACCAGATAAATAAAATGGTCACCAATTAATTTAAAATACACACAATGATCTGCTTTTCTTCTGGTGAAGCCAAGTCCCCGTATAAATGTATCAAATTTATGATGCCACATCCTTGGTAACTGTTTTAACCCATACAGAGATTTCTTTAACTTGCATACCAGTTATTTATTAACCTTCACCGTAAAGCCCTTAGGTTGCTTCATGTAGATCTCTTCTTCCATATCCCTGTGAAGAAATGTTTTCTTCACATGTATCTGTTCTACCTCAAAATCAAAAGTAGCAACAACAGATAAAAGAAATCTAATAGAAGCTACCTTGGCAACAGGAGAAAAAATATCACCAAAATCAATTCCTGGCACCTGGGAATAACCTTTTGCTATCAACCGAGCATTGTATTTCTGCACCTTTCCTTCTGCATTTGTCTTCTTGAACACCCATTTGCTACCAATGGGTTTCCTTCTAGCCAGCAACTCCACCAGATCCCAAGCCTCATTTTTGTGCAAAGATGCCATTTCATCAACCATGGCCTCTT
>APFE031036058.1:0-11533 GCA_000404065.3 Pinus taeda | reverse complement strand
AAGCTTATAACCCTTTAAACCATCCTTATACCCAATAAAGATGCACTTTTCAGATTTACTATCCAACTTTGTTCTTTTCTCCTTTGGAACATATACATATGCATCACATCCAAATATCCTCAGATGTGAAAGAGAGGGTTTCTTACTATTCCATACCTCTTGTGGAGTCTTATCCTCCAACGCTGATGAAGGTGATCTATTGACCATATAACATGTTATCTCCACCGCCTCTGCCCAAAATTCCTATCCTAACTCGACAACATTGAGCATGCTTCTTGCCCTTTCCATCAACGTCTTTTTCATTCTTTCTGCAACTCCATTTTTCTCAAGTGTGTATGGAGTAGTATTCTCTCGTGCTATACCACAATTCTTACAGAATTCTTCAAATTCCTTCTTGCAAAACTCTCCACCATTATCTGTCCTCAACACCTTTTTCTTCTTCTTTGTCTGGTTTTCCACCAGAGCCTTAAATTCTTTAAACCTGTCAAAGACTTTAGATTTATTCTGAAGGAAATATATCCATGTATTCCTTAAGAAGTCATCTATCAATGATACATAGTACACAGACTTACCCAGTGATGAAACCTTCACAGGTCCAAACACATCACTGTGCACAAGCTCTAATATTTGTTTTGCACTCTTACCACCAGAGGGGAAACTCTCCTGATTCTGCTTCCCATAAACACAATTTTCATAGAAATAAAAATCCAGAGAGCTATTGGTCATACATTCTACCATACCTTTACCATGAAGTATTCGAAGGCCCTTCTCTCGAATATGTCCAAGCCTTTGATGCCAAAGAATGGTCTTTTCTCCAGAGACCACTAGATTTTCCACTCCACTTTTAGGAACCACATAACTGTTGCACCCATCAATAACAATGCTACCTTGCATCTTATAAAGAGTTCCAATATGAGCTCCTTGCATCAATACTAGTGCTCCCCAAACCATCTTGTAGGTATCCTTCTCGAACACTGTTTTTACACCTGCATCATCCAGCTTGCTTACAAAAATCAGATTTTTGGCCAATGCAGGAATATGCGAAACACCCAGAAGTATTCTAATCCTTCCACCTTGAAAATTCAACTTAAATTTTCCACAACCAATGATTTTAGCCTTCCTTTCATCCCCCAAGAAGACATTACCACCATCATATTTCTCATACTCGCAAAACCACTCTCTATGGGGAGTGAAGTGAACGGATGCACATGATTCAATCAACCATGCATCATGATCTACATGTGTACTTGAAGAAGCCAAGTACACATTCCCATCTTTGTTTGAGGTGGTTTTCGCCTCTGCAGAAGGAGCATCATTAGATCCCTTTCCTTTGTTAGGAGCTTTAGATTTATAGTCCCTTTTGTAGTGCCCTTCCTTTCCGCATTTCCAGAACACCTTACAAGTTTTCCTGGAGATTTAGATATCACTCTGGAATTAGATCTCCCACTCAATGACTTATTTTTGTTTCTATTCTAGGACCTTCCTCTTGCAGACAAGGCATCACCATTCTGGCTCTCCATATTTTTCCATCTCATCTCCTCCATCAGTAAGGATGATACTACTTCATCAAAATGCAAGGCAGTTGCATTGCTACCTATTGCAATAACTAAACTATCCCATGAATATGGTAGAGAACACAACAAAATGATGCACTTAACTTCATCTGGAATTTTAATATCAACATATAATAACTGACTTACGATAATATTAAATGCGTTCAGATGCTCTGTCATCGAGTATCCATCTTTCATCCCCATGTTATACAGCTTTTTCCGTAGGAACAATTTTTTCACCAAAGACTTAGATTGGTACAAAGTCCCTAGCTTTTCCCACAAAGCCTTCATCGTGGCTTCCCCTGATACATTTAGCAATACTGAATTTGAGACACACAATTCTATTGTGCTCTTTGTCTTCGATCCAACTTCTTCCATTCTTCATCTGACACTCCTGTTGGTTTAGTACTCGGATCTACCATGGTCCACTGATATTTATCCACCAACAGATCCTCCATCTTGAGTTTCCACAACTCAAAACTCTGACCATTAAATTTATCGATCTCTATCTTTCCACTGCTCGCCATCTTCTTTCACCACAAGAATCGACCCTGTAGATCTCCCACTGAATAGGGTCTTCTAGAGGCCCGAGTGAAACCCCTCAGCAACAAACGCATCCCCTTGAAGCCAAAACAACTCTGATACCAAATGTAGTTTTTAACCCCGTACAGAAATTACCTGCGTACGAATTCTAAAACACAGAAAATAAATAATGCGAGAGCATAACACATAAAATGTATATACACAGAGATTTTCCCTTGGATCCAAAAATCGGGACTACCAGATTGATTTTTCTTTATGTTCCTTTCAATGTTACAATGCATATATATACATGCCAAAGAATCCAATACCATGGACCGAAAGCCATCGCGCCCAAAACCATGTGTGAAAACCATGCACAAAACCATTGGTAGGTTTGCCCACCTAATATAGGTTCCCATTATTTTTTTCCATGTGGTGCTGTCCTGGACCTGGTAAATGGGGGATAACCACCTCCCTATGACCCCCCTGCTATGCAATTGGCACAACGAAGGGGGGGCTCCACCCCCTCTCTAACCCTTGGTTAACTAAGGATGCTAGTCGTGGAAAGAATATAACACAACCCAACAATCATCACTTTTGCTGTAAGTTGTGTTCTAAGTGTCATAATGTGTCGTTTCAACCATCACACTTAGAAATAGGTGTCACTTTATTGTCGTTTCAAGGTGTGATTGATATTCATAAGCCTTGTGTGTCCTTATGGTATGTATTTATGGTTTTTAGGTGTGTGATCCATGTTTGTGTCATGTTTGGATGCATTTCTCTCTCTTTCTCTATTGGTCTCAGACTCAGCCATTTTGGAGCCCTTCTTGGTCCTTCAACCTAGTGCAAGTTTTTGAAGGAATTAACCCTCTTACCAATTGAGAAGCTTAAATTATCCATGGGACTTAATGATGCAATCCTAATCACCAAGGTTGGTGAACTATGTCCTCCTCAAGATCATCTCAAATCTACTGCACATTATGATCCTCCCAAGGGAAGTCACCTAATCCTTATTACTTATATTGACTCACTACACTGAGTTTTGTTCACCGCTGCCTTGCATGACACATATAATATTCCTAGCTAACAACATGGAGCTCTTCCACCTTTTTGTAGAGGCAAAACATATAAAGCGAATACCCTCCTATCCTCCCAATGCAGTGCAAACCCTCCTAGGCAAAGTGGATTCCTTCCTATGGCCTCCTTCAATAAAAATCACATTCCAAATGGAAAATAAACCACTATTGAGTTAAATTGCACTAGCGTAGAAGTAAAATCACATTCCAAACCAGGAATGACCCATTTTTGAAGAAAACTGCACTATCTTTCAAGCCTTATCTCCCATTGAGCGCATGGCGTGGTCTTGAAGGTTGAAGCCTTCATATGTCCCCCTTCCCTAATGCACTCTGCACTTAAGCGTTACTTAGACCCTTCCTATAGAGTTCATGGTGTAGTATGGAAGGCTTAAGGTGGTCTCCTCCCAACCTTTGACGAGTCGAATTGTGATTTCCTTAAGGCCCCCTCTTCCTCCTAGTGAATAATGCAGTCCTAAAGCCTGAAGCTTTAACCTTTCCCTCTTCCCAAATATGCTCTTTGCTCAAGCTTGTTTAGGCCTTCCTCCTTAGTGCATGATGTAGTGTAGTAGGGAAGGTTGACTAAGTTATCATCTCATCCTTGACTAGTCAAATTGTACTTTCAAGTCTTCCTCTCATTCCATTAGGGCACATGACACGTCTTGAAGCTTGAAGCCTTCATCCTTCCTCCTTCAAGCTTCCCCACCACACTGGACCAAGGAGAGCTCCTCTTCATAGTGCATGGAACAATAAAAAGGAATAGTGTAGCCTTCTTAAGCCACTTATGAGTTTTCATGTACCTTCCTAATCAATCCACCTTCTTTCAACCCTCTCACGGGTCTATCATGAGTTGATCATTCCATGAGATATATAGTGATAAAATAGATGAATTCAAGACTCATTTTTCCTTTTAATGATTGATTTTAATTGGAAGGAGTACCTTGTTATCATGACAAGGTGATGCTCAAAGAATATATAAAGGAGAAAGTATAAAGAAACACCTCCAGAGAAGAAGGAAAAAAGAGAGCTATCATGGAGATATGAAGCAGATCATGGACCGATACAGAAAGAAGACATTGCATGATGACTCAAATGATTTTGATATTGATCAAAGACCCTTTGGAGGGTGAAGGAGAATAAAAAAATGTATCCTTCATGAATATGAAGCACATATCATATCAACCATAAAGAATAAAAGATGAAGCAGCAAGGAAGACAACTTGGCATTGCCACCTCATCATGAAGTACATCTCATCATTGTCACATTGTAACTTATACAAGTGTTATCATAATGGTCAATATGTGTACATATGTCATTCCACATCATGTGGAATGTAATGATCTAATTATTAAAGGGAAAATTAAAAAATGTAAGGCATGGAATTCCAAATTTCAGATGTGTAATATGAAGAGTCACATAGTCATATATGGATACAAGAGTTGTATAGAAGTCCAAAAGCCACATAGAGAAGTCCAAAATGCAATAGGAGTTCAAGAGTTATTTATAATTATAAAGGACATATTTGAATTCCATTAGTCATGTGGGAAATCCAAGAGTCATGGGGATATGAGAATTCATTCCTCTTATTATAAAATAAACCTCATAACTCAAGCAAAAGGCTTTTGGAGGCTTAAGCTTTGGAGAGCTAGTCTTGGATTCTCTGCTTGGCATAAGAAAGAAAACTATTATTTGGAGAATCAAGAAGTGACTTAATGTTCTAGTACTGGAACTAGTGTTTCATCATTGTAACTATGTGCTTGGATCTTTCACCTAATTGAAACTCAATGATCCAACACATTTTCATGCATGTATTGTGAATGTTTTAGGACTATTCTTGGGATGTTCACGGTATATGTTATGTTCACATGTACTAAGGATATTGAACTTCTTCAATGGCTTTGGTAAATGTATTATTGAGTGTGTGTTATATTTTATTTAAAAATCATTATGTGAATTATTTTGCTAATGAATATTTTCATGCTCTCATGTGTCTCTCTTAGGTTAGTATTGTTACTTCCTTCTAGAGACACTATCATCTCCCGCTCATGAAGGTCTCCTTTTACACATTACAATTGGTATTTCACAATGTCAACTTACTTTCTTGTTCAAGGTTTATGTATATAATCTCTTATGTAATTAATTAATACCAAGGCGAACCTTAGTGTTATGGTGGTCGAGTCAATACTTTAGATGGGGCTCTTACTCCAAACAGTATGAGGTCTAATTGGGGATTCACATTGGGGTGACCCCCTATATGCTGATGGTATCCAACATCGTCAACATATTCATATACATTTCATAGAAATTTATGAGTTATTGTAGAACAAAAACTAAATAACATAGAAAATATAGCACTTAACTTTATGTTTTTCCAACTGGATACAAATATTCAACATTCCTCCAAGCCATAGGCCATGCTATTCATTATCTGTCAATGACAAGACACTCCTAAGTTGGGGATTCGAGTCCATGGGGAATAATATCACTCATATCTCAGTACATGTCTAGTACCATGAATTAGCCAAGGTACCAAACCCTAGTAGCCTTCCAACCTATAGGATCACATTCTTCATTATCCTGCACCGAAGTAGTGCACACCTTTCTCTACACTTGTAATCCCCTAGGATGTGCCACTGCCGCTAGGACAAATTACTCAACTAGGAAAGGATGTATTTAGATTCATTTGGGTCTAGGAGTTTCTACTTCCCTTCTGAGTTCTCTTGATACCCTCCAAGCCCTCATATTGAAACCCTGCAACCTCCAACCCCCAGGCTCACATCCCCCATCAACCTATAACCAAGTGATGCACATATTTATCTACACCTATAGTCCCTCAGGTCGTTCCACCACATCTAAGGTTTCCAACTCACTTGGCCATGGATGTTCTCAACAATGGGGCTCTAGGAGTCCTTGTCGGCATCCTTGGTGTCCGTTCTTTGACAAACTCTCACTTACTCCCCCTCATAGTACCATCATCATTCTTTTATATGCATGTATTTCTTTGAAATTTTCCACTTTATAAAGTCACTTAATGGACTTTGGTATATGCACATATTCTTTTTAATGATTATTAAATTATACATTCCCATTTTATATTCTCATGGAGCCTTAGCCCCCATACTCTTTTCATCTAATTAAGTCTACAAATGTAATCTGTTAATTAAAATGCATAAGATAACATATTTACAATAATAGGATTTATAACCTCAAAACATATATAAAATACATATACACGTGGGCATATTGGCCCCAAAATGTAAGAATACACATGCACATAGGCTCACCTATCCCAAAAGAAAATCTCATCTCACTAACCTAGTTAGTATGCTTTATCTCACCAGCTGAATTTTCATATGTACATGTTATTTACAACCCATGGGTCAAGTAGGGGTTACATTACCCTCCCCATTATTTATGTATTGTCCTCAGTGTATTATATATATAATGCACTGAGGACAGTTCATAAATAAGGGGGATGGGAATGTAAGTGCATTATGTGTGTGTGTGTGTATCCAAAATTATGAAGGTACTCTTCCCTCATTACATATTTATGTTCCCATGTAGCTTCTTTAACACTGAAATGGGTGCATTGCACCTTTACCAACGTGATGGATCGATTTCAGAGCACCATGACCTTCCTATCCAAAGTTCGCACTCATTGGAATTGAAAGCCTCCCTTGGTCTTATATAAAATCCTTGAAACTTTGAAACTACTAATGAGATAAATTTGATCACAAAAGGCACAAGATTTCTCTACCAATTTTTTTTGGAAAGAAAACAATGAATAGAAACAAAATCACACATAGAACACATAGTATATCTAGGGAATCCAACATGGAAAAACCCTTGCTTTCTTCTATTGACTCAACTAAGAAATCTAATATATTACAAACAAACTGCTTCAAGCATGAAGCTCCGTACAATACTGATCAACTCTTTGCAAGACTTGCCCAACACTTATGCAAATAAGGCCCACTAAGAGATCTTATTTCCGAACACAATTTTGCCCCCAAAAAATAGGATTTTTGCTATTTCCTTGCATAAATCCCAAGAGAATTTCTCTTCTTTATTCTCAAGCTCTGCACACAAAACCCTATGTACCATAATAAATGCAACTTTTGCCTTCAACCAATCTCAATTTGGATTTCATGGCCTACTAGTGCTAAGTTTAGCAGTTGGTTAATTGAGAGTAAGTAGAGTTAACAAAAAATCAAGTACTCAACTAAACTCAAATCTATCTCTATTCTGGAACTATATATAAATTATTTGAAAAACTCTAGAGTCAACTCCACTAGATAGAAAATTTTAGCCATCAACTGGTCCACAATTCAATGAAAGCCATCTAACTTGAATTAACTAACAATAACTTAGTGATAGGCCAAATCACACATGTTAATTGACAACTAAATCAAAACATTATGGGATTGAATTCAACTTTCCATCTTTGACTAAGTAACAAGTCAAAGAATTCATTCCTTGGTACATTTTCAATACTCCCTCTTAGTGAGGATGGGGTTATTGGAAGAACCTCATCCACCTGGATTCGTGTCATCTCTACCAACTTCTCTGCTGCTGCAAATGCTCCCTCTTAACTAGAAAGAGACATGTACCATGTGTATCTGGGTGTCTTCTTCTTAGTGCTGGGAGACTCAACTCTCTTCTGAGCTCCCTTAACTAAATCCTTCATCCACTTGGCTTGAAATTTCCCTATACTGGAAGTCTATGATTGAGTGGTTGCCTCCACTCACCTTAGGATATGGTCCTCATCATCGCCTTGTTGGTCAAACCAACTTCCAACTAACTTAAAATGAAACTGAGATACTTCCCAAGACTCCATCTTGAGAGATTTATCCTACTCTCACTCAACCACCACATCACTACTCTGAGAAATCTCTACCTTATTTCTCAAGGTTGCACATGCACAAAATCCAATTTGTATAGGACATCAATCCTGACCCCAATATTCTTGACTTGTCTTGAAGAAGAATGCTTGAGGTAGGCCTTCCGTTTGTTGAATACAACATCATACCCTTTTTCTTCAATGGTTGTTATTGAGACATCGTTTTTCTTCAATCTTGGAACAAAAATCACATTCTTGAGATGGAGAAGGGAACCTGACTTCCTCTTAAATCTCAATGTACCAATTGCTTTGGTTAAGTATCTTCCATCATCTCCACTCTCGATATGGAATTGCATGTATTTCTCCTCCAAACGACTGAAGAGATCTTTGTTACCTGTGTTACACCTCTTGTTCATTTCCCATTCCATATCTTGAAGTGCCAAAACATTGACTATTGTGCAATATTTCCATCATGATATACAATCAAAAAATCCCTGAAGAATCAAAGGAAAACTACCTTAAATCCATTCTGGAGAAGGTTGCCTAAAAACCTAGTTTTGGCATTAGCGCATTTTTCTCCACTACCTTCCCATGCTAATGGAAGGTTGCTCATTTATACACTCGCACTACTAGCGTGGGTTTTCATAGGAAAACCCATGCTGAACCTCTTCTTGTAGGGTTTCCTAGACTGGGGGAGAAGCTTCACTCACTAGAACCTTCGAGAACAATGAGCTGGATATTGGTTGTTGCTGATATGGTTGAGCTCTCTCATTTGGGCCTCTTGATCTTATCATCATGGGCTTTACCTTTGAGATGTGGACCTTCCTCCCTCTTTTTTGGACCCCTACCTCCCTCTCCCTTCCTATAAATTCACTCCCTTCCATCCCTAAATGGTCGGTCATTGATTGTTGCATCCCTATGTTGAGATTATGCTTACATGCTACCCATTCTAGTTTGGATAAGGAGTGCTTGAAGAGTCTTTTCTTGGACTTGGACATCCATCAAGAGGAGGTTTCCAACATCAAGGCATAGGTTGTATGCTTCCCTTTTTAGCTTATTAATATATACATCTAATGTTCACTTTCTATAGTTGTATAAATGTTTATGGTATTAGCTTAATGTTCTTTGATATGTGAAGTAGTTTATGTTTGATGTATGCCATATATACTCTTGTATCTTGCATAGTACTTTGATCTTCCTTGCAGGTACTCGGACGTGAAGAAAAACTAAGGAGTGAGGCCTGAAGCAAAATATTCAAAGCCATCTCCAAGGATCAAGCGATTAGCATCAGAGCAAGGTAGGTTTCTCCTTTTCACTACATTTGTCAAACATAAGCTAGGGAATTGTATGTTAGGTTGTCTAGTTTATTTCTACACCCACTCATTAGGCTAGAGGGATCACATCTGTCCATAGAGGGTATTTTCCTTCACAACAAAATGGTGAATCCACTAGGGAAGCTATAAAATTTTCATCCTCCTTTCTCAACTGATCCTTTGATCAGTTTGACCAACCATCATTTTCTTAGTTATTTTGGATTTTTATAGGTATGCACAATCACTGGTTTCTATCTTAGAGTGCTCATTCTAGAAGTGTTTGTGAAATTATTTTTATTTTTTTCCTTATTCCTCGACCAACGCATTTTTTGATCTGACAGTTGCTCTTCCAGTGTGTTTCTTATTAAAACAGTTGTGTGTATCCCCTGTTCAGTGCCAGTTTGGCCATAACATTTGCACTAATCCCTAATATTGGCAAAAACCTACTGTTTCTTTGTCCAACCCCAGTTTGTCTGAGCCCCTAAGGTCTTGTTTTCTCCTGCATGACTATATTTTGTTGATGTTTTGATTGATTACCTCATTTATTAGCAAAGTCTTACTTCTTTGAACTTTCAAGTGTTTGACTGCAATTGGATTGATTTTAGGTTTTATAGGTCGTTTGATTGTCACTTACCACTTGTAAGTGCCTTTGAGTTTCTAGATTGTTGAGTGATTATATATGTTCATCTAGTAAAATCTCTTAAAACATTGATTTACTTTGGTTTCAATTTTTCTTGTGCAAAAGTTCTTTTTCATGTGTACTAGGTCATCTTGCATTTAAAATCCATATTTGTCATTTATCAAGCATATATTACATTATTTGGTTTGCAAATTGAAATGAGTATATTTTCTTATCTATTTGAAAGAGAAAGTGAAATATATTTTCATTGAGTGATTTTGAATTTGGTGATACTTTGATTGATGCCTTGTTTACATTAGGAGTGCTTTGAATCAAAATCTTCATTTTGCTTTAGTTGAAGCTTAGTTGCATATCAACATCTGAAAAATCAAAGAGAACATCATATAGGTAAAATGCATCTTAGTGAAGTAAAAGTCATTTTTTTCTTTTGATAGATTACATATCCATTAGTGAAAGTGAATTTTACCTTTTCTCTTGCATTTTTCATTTGGAAAAGTTAGTGGAGACATATTATTTGATGCATTAATTGCTTGAACTTTCTTCCCTTGTTAATATAGAATCCATTGAAATGAAAGGTTTCCTTTTTCTCATATAGTTTCATTCTAGGATTCAGGTGACATTATTTTCCCCCAAAATTGAAACTTAATTCAAGAAAAACATTAAAATTTACTGAATTAACCTAAGGAGCATTTGGAAATTAACACAAACATTTAGAGGTCTAGGCTAGAGAAATGTTCTGGCATATATAAACCTAGGAGTTGTCGTTAACTGCTTGCATTATATCTCGGGGGTGAAATACCATTCCAGTATGAAAGTAAATTAGAGGTTCTCCAATGCTCTTGGTTATATCAGAGGTACTCTATTATGGAAAGTCTATCAGAAAACTCTTATTGAATGGATATGAATTAGACAATTCTAACACAAACTTGTGCTCCCCATACCATTGAGTATATATTGGGATACCCCACTAGGTTGCTATCCTTTAGCCAAATGTACCTGAGTGTTGTGGAGGTAAATCCCCTCTGCTGACAGAGACGATCCCTACTAGCCCAAATGGGGTCTAGCAACAATCAAACAATGCTAACACGCAGGTTCCTAATTACAGATTAAAGACTGATGATGGGGGCCTACCTGGATTCCAACGCTAGTACTTGTAGAAGAATCGTCGCTCCCGTACCTTTGCTCCGGCTGGTCACAATCCCCACGATCCTCGTGGGAAATCTCTGTGTATATGTGTTTTATGTGTTATGCTCTCGCATTTTTATTTTTCATGTGATTTAGAATTCGTATGCAGGTAATCTCTGTATGGGGTTAAAACCTACATTTGGTATCAGAGCTGTTTTGACTTCAAGGGGACGCCTTTGTTGCTGAGGGGTTTTGCTTGGGCCTGTGGTAGACCCTGTTCAGTGGGAGATCTGCGAGATCAATTCTAGTGGTGAAAGAAGATGACGAGTGGCGGAAAGATAGAGATTGAGTAGTTCAATGGTTAGAGTTTTGAGTTATGGAAACTCAAGATGGAGGATCTGTTGGTGGATAAAGATCAGTGGATCGCGGTAGATCCAGGTACTAAACCAACGGGAGTGACCAATGA